>DVWM01000125.1:0-13688 GCA_018235105.1 Junonia coenia | reverse complement strand
CATCTTTTTTTGTAGACATTCAATATTTCATAACTACTTAGGTACCTAATTAGTTATGAAATATTGAATGTCTACAAAAAAAGATGTTATAAGATATCGATAATAGATAAATGTATACCTTTATTTACATGTACAATTTTGGAAATGATCATATTTTTAAGAAGATACAGTTTTTCAAAAAATACCGAGTGTTTCTGTGTTTTGTGTTGTGATAAAAAACGCAAAATCCATTGATTGTGGCAGAATACAATTCTGCTTGACTGTAATTTATTGGCATTACGATGGAAACGGACGAAACATTGATAAACGAAAATTCCGAAAGAAATCAAAATGTCTACTATATTTCCATGTACTAAGCACCGTTATTAAAGTCCCGAGGCTACAATCATGAATAAATATGTAGAGAAAGATAAATATATTCTAAATTGATTTCATTGCGGGTGAAGCGCGCGTGCACTGCGTTTCTTTTGTGTTGTGGTCATAAAATATCACAAAAACCTTGTACTGTCATAAAAGAAACATATACGACAACATCACGTTTAATTCTCATCGAACAAACGGTAATGAATGTAAAAAGTTCTTTATGTGCTCATTTCTTTCACCCTTACGATAATATAATTGGCATATTAAAATATTATCGTCTGTGTTTGTATAACGTGTCATATTTTTATATCGCAGATATATTTTAGTCATTATAATCGTCTTCATAAAAATCTTTATATTTTATTAATTTTAGGAAATGCTATGCCAAATTGCCTCTCTTGAATTTTATATAAATAACAATATAACAATAAAATATACATCAACATTGAATGTATAATATAAGCAAATATTTTAGATATTCGTGTAATACGTTTTAGATTCAATTTGCACCTCTGCCAGGCTGTGCATGTGTACCGGTATAAAGCTATGAATAGTAAATTTGTTCTAGGAATCGACGTAACATATTTTTATTACGTCGCGGCGTAAGATTGGAAGCGCACTCGAGGATGCATGCGCGAGGCTGTTCAGCTGACTTGTAATTTCAAGTGTTTACCCGGCGCGCGCCCAGCAGGGCGTCCAACAACAATGGCCATATCCTTTTCACATAAAATATATGGAAAGTCCAGCTACCACAGCCACGGATCGACGGTCCGATACAGCAGCCGCATTATACGAGCTAGCTGCCTACCGAGAACTTTTTTATGAGGGATCAAATTGATTGGTTCGGTGATAATATCGGAGTTGCGTATTGTGGTCGGAGTGGACGGTGGCTCAGCGCTGCTTCCCGGGCAATGCATCTCACACCTTTCAATTTATTTAAAGGATTTTAATTTCCCTTATATCAATTCTTACTTATCAATCCGTAAAGTAATGCCACATAAAAATACTTTTGTAATATCAAAATTTCTTTATTTGTGGTCCACGAGATTGGTAATGTCTTATTACATCAGTAACAGTAGAGAAGGTAATTGAAACGAAATCAAAAAGTATACTTTGAG
Source organism: Junonia coenia (assembly GCA_018235105.1). Lineage (NCBI taxonomy): Eukaryota > Metazoa > Arthropoda > Insecta > Lepidoptera > Nymphalidae > Junonia > Junonia coenia. The sequence continues at coordinate 12,207 of DVWM01000125.1, read as the reverse complement.
CGTAACGCATCATCAGCGAGCCGAGCAGGACGTGCGCGAGAAATACAAAACCACGAAGATAAAAATATATTACAAAATGAGACCCACTTTGTGTTTTGAAATTACAATCAAATAAATTACTTTTTATTGCTCAATCTTGTTGGGTTTTATTAAGGTATCGGCGCTGAATGCGAGAGAATAAAACATGGCGGGTTTACGCGAGAGACAAGACGTTACCGTACACATAGCGACAGATAAACGGAGGAGCTTTACATGGGCCTCGAGTTTTGGGCGATAAGGCATCACGTGTTCATGTCGACGCGGACAATGGACGCGCCCGCTTTCTCCTCACCCTCGCTCCTGCCTCTAAAGAAACACATCGATAGGCATTTTTATAATTATTGTAAAACATCACACCATTGCCGTTCACACGCGACAGGAGGTATCGGTTTACGGTGACAAATTACTGTTTTATTGATATCATCTCTAACTGTAACGTGTAACGTTATATTAAAAGTTCTTGGACGTAATAAATGAACGATATATAGCAATACAATACGTCATTCGTTAATACCTTGATTTATCGTTCCCTATAATATACGAATGTAAAATATAAACTGTCACCAACATGTATCGAATCAGTGATATTACGAGTTCCTAGCTCGCCTCGCCGTTGAGATATTGACGCTATCATAGAGTATGCCGTTTGAAGTCGTTCAACGACATAGCAGTAATTTGAATATTGAATTTGCGCATACAGCTGTACCACACGACCATTTGTTAGAATTAGAGTTAACTAGTCGTCTATTGGTGTCAACTTATTGTTCATGTTTACCATATAGCCTGTCTACTTATCTCTGATGAACGCAGTCCACAATTTCAATACTGGACTCGGACCGCTAACTCAACGTCAAACCATATTTTCAGTGCGAAAATAAACAAATCAATGCAAGTCGGACAAGGGAGACACGCAGGCATATCGTGTTGATTAATGCTGATTGCTAAAGTGCGTCGGCGCATGTATAAGTAATGCAGCAGCCCACCGCTGCGTTTCCGTCGCGACCGGTCGTAGAACAATGCCCAAACATTTACTAATTTGTCATGCGTTTCAAATTATTCGTCAGACGCTTCAATTGCTTTATAATACCTTTATTACCTTAAATGGCTTACTGATTTGAAAACTTGTACACTAAACCTATTTTATTATAACATAGCGAGATAATAAATATACTCAAAAGTATAACTTGTTTTGCGAGTGATGGAACTTAGTCATGGAAGTTAGTTAATAATTTTATATAATTAATCATTAAAAATCGAAACAACTAATTTTTTAAAAGATGTGTTTTCTCTTTAGTATGAAACTAAAATGAAATGATAAAATTGTTGGAATTTAACATAATTATGCGTAATATGTCCTCCAAAACATTTAATATTTTTTCTGATAGTCAAATATCCGAAATAAAGGAAAAATAAAACTAATTTAGATAATAAAAGCAACGTGAAACGATGTCCGTAATCGTACGCGCAACGGTTGTGTGTCCCTCGACCAAGGAAAACTATTTATCATCGTCCGGACTTGTAATTGTAAGCCATATTGTTAGCGTGAATTATGGACCGGAATGCGCCTCTTCCGCCTGCACTTAACACCCATCACAATATAACCTTTAGTCTAAACTGGCGAGCAAATTGCTAATTCATTATGTTCAAGTTACAACTTACAAATGATGTGGAAATAAGCCACAGGGCTCAACTATCAACGAATAAAAGAGATTTATACATCGTTATCGATGGCGTTAATACATATCATGAATAGTATTTTGTTACAATACGAAAAAGATTGCACCTATAATTACCATCGAATACACTGTATCTTGGGAGACTATTACATTTTTCATGAATATGCTACACTATGTTAAGACTATTTTAAGCTCAAGTAAAAGAACTCCATATGTCACACGACTTGTACCCCACGCAGCGTCACTAGACAAAAATCGCGTCGTCTCCTCGTATATCTAGCTTGTCGTGGGGAGACAAAGTAAAGGATTGTACAAAAGTAAACATAAAACACGTTGCACGCGCATCGAGTAGCGTCGATCGGCCATCAGCATTGTGTTGTGACGCGCCTGCGCCGGTGATCCCGCGATTTGTCGTTATTTTGCGCAGGGAGGACTTATGACGGCCCTTATCCGCCATCGCTGCACTGTCAACGCTTGCATTCTAGCCCCTTGCCTACCCAGTATTTCACACCAAAACAATGAGCTTTTAAATTTACCAAGACGCAGGAATGTACTAAACGGCAGGTACTTTCTTATTGTACACCTCTTTCTTGAATTATGGCCGTATAAGAAATAAATTTTAATTATTGTTATTTCAGTATTCTTTGTATCAAATTAATACTTTGCAATCTCATAAACAAAACCATAATATTTATTTCTCTTGATTTTTTTAAATTGAGATTTCTCGTTATAATTTCAAATTTATAGAGTCTGTAGATTGGCTGCAAGCAAATAAACAACTCCTTCACTCGCAACCGTATTTCAGCTTTTCTGAAAAAGTGATCCTGATACCAGTTGTGTTTGTGCCTGACTAGGGATGTGTATCATTAATTTATTCAAACATAAAGTCTTTAATTCTTAGAAATGACTATTGTAAAATTTTATTGTAGATATACTAATATAAACAAAGTAGTTTTTATTTCCTAATTAATACATCTTTCGTGAAGTGTTTGCAAAATATAATTTGTAAATGCCAAACAAACACATTGTTTTCAAAACATTTCTTATTAATCCATACTATAAACGTGTTTTATTAATTTTGTGTATTATTATTACACATTTGACAAATATTAAGGCATGATAAACGCATAGCGCTACGTCCGTCGCGCCCGCACGCCTCACAACCTATAATAAAACGCTATCTATTCGGGATCACCCGAAATCAATTTTAAACAAACTCGATCCACCACCTACAATTATCATTGTATCGGACAATGCGTACCCACTAAATATCGCTCCGATGTTAGAGGTCACTCGAATCCATAGATAATAGTCGGTTCTTTCCGATCACACGAGATACCATCGCGATGATTTGTTGATTGTATACAACTTAAATATTGAAATTAACATTCATTTGTGATTTTATCTTATTCCTCTCCGCTCCGACGGATTCTTTATGAATTATTGAATTTTATCAGACGATAAGTACGATTTATTTAAATGGAAAATATCTTTGTCTCATCGGTTTATTCATTGCGCTCGCCCATGTCGATGCCTGTTTGAAACTATCGAAACTGTTTTTAATGAAAAAATAAAATTATTTCATATAAAATTGTAATCGGTCGGTTTATGTTACAAACTGGTATAAGACCAATATTTAAACTAATGGTACAATTTTCTTAAAAACGGTATCTATAATATTACATTGATAATTTCAGAGTTTATCATTTATTACTTTTTGGAACAAATCAATACTATGTGAAGCCGTGGTCAGTAACTATGTGTCACGTACAAATTGTTTAATGATGTTATTAATTTCTCAAAACCTGTTTGCATCTCTCAACTCAAATTCACATGAAAAATGATCAATAAATACAACGTCAACAACCATAATAACAGGATGAAGCAAAATTGCTCTAATTGAAAGTTAACAAGGACAGCAAGTAAAGGTTTTAAGGGAAGAGCGGGCAATTGATTTATCGCTAATTTACGCGCAGCAGCCCCGGGCCCAGTCGCAGATAGTTATACTGAAATTAATGATCATGTAAACTTTATTAGCAGACGCATAAAAATGTTGAGCAAATCTAATAGTGAGCTAGTATATTGCATGCCACGGCATGATGTACAGTCGGACACCGTTAACACTTTATTGCCATTCATACTTCTTGCATTCCGAGAAAGTAAATTACTCGTCGAGATCGTAAAATTAATGCCCTATACGGTAATACGAGTACTTGGGCCTGTCACTGTCAATTTTTATGATGCTATCATTCGATATCACGACTTATTGGAATCTAGAGCTCGGAAGGAATCGCCTTCGCCGCGTAAACTAAGAGATAAAAATTCGATACGGACGCCGTTTAAAGTGGATGATCTTGTTTGCACTTGTAATCAGATGTAAATTAACATACGACATGAAACAATGATGGCGTGGACTATTGTCTCTACATATGCATGTACACATCTTTATCTTGAATATTAAGTAATTTTGTACAGAAAGCTTGTTTCGTTTATTTATCTAAAATGAGTAATATTATTCAACAGAAAAGTAACAATGAAAATAAATATGTGAATGTATCTCATACCTTAAATAAACTAATTTTAAGATTAAAAGAATGGAATAATAGGCACCAACATTTACAATTAATTTCCCGTTTTTTAAAGTTTTATAGCTTTATACCCATAAAATATTTTATTCTGTTACAGTATCTTCGCTTATTTTTATTTCTTCGCCGTGTCATAATATTTTTTTTTTGTTTAACTTTCAGTTAAGACTATTCATTTTCATTCAAATTCGAAACAGTGAAATTAATGATAGTGACTAATTTTCATTTCAATTAACAACAACTCAAACCAGTACGATTAATGAAATGACCTAATTATAAAAGGAAAATAAATTAATTTTTATTTTCCACATTTATTACAGGTTACATTATTTACAGGTTCTCTTGAAACCTGAATAAACCAAAACTTAACTTGTATACAACACAAAATATTCGCGAAAAAATCGAAAAATATAAATCTATATTGGCAGTTAAGCAAACAGTAATTCTAATCAGATGTTTAATTGTAATTCGTATTTGTTTGACTTTCGAGTTAATTAATTCATGCCATGCTATCTCACTTTCCAAGTTCAATTATAAAATATCTCGGCCTGATTTACGCGTTATTACGGTTCGTATCGTTTTCCTATGGCACCCAACAAATTGATCGGTATCTTATAACATTGCACTGGAACTTACGGTCAGACTTTATTTGATCTTATTTACTAAATGATAACTTGAAAATATTGCGCTTATCTTGAAAATTATTTATATGTTATCAGTTTCTATGTTCAGCACAGAGAATATTTTATGATTAAAATATCACTTACGCGAAATATTACTTTACTTATCATAAATATCGATACGTAACGAAAATGACATGAGTTAATTGACTTTTATTAAACCTGGTTTGAATATTCAAGTTTTTGTTATCATCCAGTTCAAAATTTGTAGACCACTTTTGTAACAATTTCTGTCAACAAATTTTGTTGAAATTTAACAATTGTAACCACTCAAAATTAATAACTTGAAGATATTAAAAAATTGGTAAGAAGAAAGAAAGTTGTGTATTATTTATTTTATTAAAGTGTTTCGATAATAAATTCAGTTTTATTGATACTCACTTTTTAAGTGTTTAATATATTTCTACCTAATAATTTATTAATACCGTTACAATATTTACATTTAACATTCTTAGATTCACTTTCAGTCATTACATTTATAAACTTGACGTTGATATGATAAAATACAAATACTTATACAATTAGGTCCATATGTCACCATTTTATTGCATTTACTAATCATTAAACGAGAAAATTATTAATAAGAAAAATGTAAAAGATTTCTTTATTAAATCAAAAATTTACGTCTAGGTATATATCAGCGGCTTAGTTAACTAGTATGAACGACGAATGCGCACCATTGCATTCTCATAGCCCGAAGCCTAAGCAATAACTACGGCAAACTGCAGCTTTTAATAAATGGTTTGTTCTAATATAATCTTTAAACTTATTACATAAGAGCTACAGTAAAAGCGTTAAAGGTTTCGCCGCATGTAGTGGAAGATAACAGGGAGAATGATTCAAAGTGTACCCCAGATTATTTCATGAAAACTCACGAGAGGATCATTATCGCATAATGCTTTCCATCAATCGTCTCTGCATAATTAAGATGCTAAATGTAGTCCGTGCTTAAGCAAGCGATATATGCATTAGGTACAAAGGATCAGCGCTATACTTCATGTAGAAGTAGCTTAAACTATTCCTGCAGAGTAATGGACTAATGTCTATTTTAATTTATTGGATTATATAATTATATGCTATATCAGGTTATAAGAAACCGGCACACCGCTTACACATTCCTTTTAATAAGCTAATGAATGTTTATTAATTTAATAATAGTTAATTACGAGTTATTTTCTAGTGGAGCGGTCGGAGCAATAAAAGAAATTTTCAATTTATGGTAGGCTGCCGTGTTAATGTAGTTGCGACGTTTATTGGTGTTATTTGTTTGTTTATTTATGTTATACAGAGGCAGTAGCGGCGAAGTGCGGAGTGACGTGTCGCGATCGCATGTCCAGGAGGAATATATCAATCGTGCGGCGGAGTAATGGTCGTCCGGCCCGTCCGACCGGCCGCGCCAGACCGCAAATGAACCGCCGACAGACTACCGCTCTACGTATTTTCTGTTTGAATCTTAAATAGTTTTAATTAATTCGCATAATCCCGTCCTTTAAAGCAGTCGGACAAACTTATCAATACATTTCATCGACGCATTAGTTGAATATAAATTCAGCAATATTGAATATCTAACATAATACCTTTAACATAATACCTTTCGAGTCATTAAAACACAATATTATGCACTCTATCCTCGTATGGACTTCTCTATCCAAAACGCATAAAACCTACATAAAACCAAGTATATTACCGACAACATTGAACAACGTTTTAAACTATCGGCCGCATAAGTCGACGTCCGATTAAAGTCAAATATTTACATGTGTACAAAGGGAGTGAGATAAAAGTTCCACCTTTTACAAGCAATTTGGGGTTATTTATCATGTCGAGTGCTACGCGGCGGACGCCCGTCTCGATTTTGGTGAGCAGCTTCTTTATACAGAAGCCATTATAAGTATCAGTTTCAGATCATAGATCATAACCGCATTTATTTGAGAGTCGGATGTCGGCGTACGGGGGGTCCTGTCCCGTGACCCACTCCATTCATTGTTGACTTTTTATTGTACAAAGCGTGTCACAATTTTCATAGATACGGTAAAGCACACATAAATATTAAACGAATGTTACGATTCAGCTATATGAGTATTTTATATGAATGCACTAAATCTTCGAAATCCATACAACGTTCTAATCTTAATTTTAAGAATGTCGTAAATTTCAATCGGAGTTTAATAACTTATTTACGTTTGGGAAATAGTATATTTAGAAATTAATCTTGATAATCTTATCCGAGTTAGGAGAGATTTTAAGAAATATACCTTCATAAATCAAAGTCTTTAGTCGGGTTCAAGTTGTAAAACGAGAATTTCAAAACAAACAAGTGGGTAATGTTTACTCATTATGCATCAGAACAATCAGCACGCGACCCGAGTCCTGCTCATAACTTCCATTACGCAAACTCGAAAGGCCTTTCCCACAAATTAAGCATCAACCTTAATTCTTTGCCAAATACAATTAATGTGTTAATATTCATACTATTGTAAAATGTATAACGATTGACGAAGAATGATTTTTAATTCCTACAGCTTTCTTTGTTTAAACTTTTTTATCGTAACAAATGTTAAAAATTTTAATCGAAAAACTATTTTGAACCACATCGGTAAGTGAGTATTTACAACGAGACTTGTTCGATCTTGTAATAAAATGTTAATAATGTTCGTAAATCAAGATAACGTCAATAGTTAAGAGACTTCGACACGACGAAATAGTCTCGAGGTGAGGAAACAGCTCCGCTTACGAATCGAACATAACTCTTCTCGCTTTACACCACTTGTCTAAAAGAATGCCTTTTTAATTACTAGTTTTTACGCATTTAAAGGTCTCCAAATAGGGTAACCAGTTAGAAACTTATCAAATTCGGGACAATATCGCTCAGACAGATATAGCTTACCCTATCACAGGTTCACAGGAGTGTCATTTCAGCTAAAAAAGGTCGATACTTTCCTTACCGCTTACCCTATCATACAAATGCTATTCATCATCAACTAACAAAAAAAATGTCATCTGACACAATTGTATAGTAAAACCAGAAGGTTTTCGGATTCCGGGAGAATAAGGTTTAATTACAGGACACGGGACAAGACGGGAAATTCCAGGACAATCTCGGATTTCCCGGACATCTGGCAACCCTAGTCGGCAGTGTCGAGATAAATCGCTGTTTTGTTAGCACGTTGAGGCCCTCCATATACAGAAGCGGTGCCAATTTTTCGTTTTTTTTTCGCTAAATACAGATAAAGAATACATTAATTCTGTTTGCTGATTTCATTACTTTTGCTTGCGTCTTTGACCGCGTTGATGTCGTTAATGCTGTAGGTAAGAAACTTCCTCGGGAACATTTTTTTTTGGGATGAAAAATATTTTATTATTTAATGGGCAGCTAACTTCACAATATTTTATGAGAATCGATATAGAAAATATTATGTTTATATTAAGTCGTAACGTAAACATATACCTACAGTAGGTTTACATTTTTTAATAGGTATAAAACCGTTTTTGACCGTTACGATATATACATAATTTATTGGAGAATATGGAAGTTTTTAAGTATGCCTTGTATAATAAAACGATTGTGATAAAAACGGGTCGTAAGGCCAGAATCGCATAATGCTTTCAAGCGGTGCACTTTTTCAAACAAATCACCGATATGGTCACGTAAGTATATCTATATCTTATAATAATATCGAATCCAAATATGAATTCTACTATTATAAATGCTTAAGTTTATAAGGATAGGTATATTTATATGAATGCTCTTTGTTTTTTCATGCAAAAATTTCGAAAAAAATGTAATCATAGTTTACAATTTTATTCAAATCTAGAAGACAATTGCTGGGTGGTCTCGGGTAGGGACCGGCTGTTGACGGCCGTCGTAGGGGTTTTTTAGGGAGTAGAAATCTCACATAACCCAATGTCTTTCCATAGCAGTTGGATATTTATTAAGACGGATATCAATAAAGAAGGTATACTTTTTATGCAATAACGAATTTACCTCTATTAATGTACGAGTACCTATTCGGAAATGAGCCGATGACAAACAACTTAACTGACATTTTAAATTGTAATTTTTTAACATTGTCCTTAATAAAAACTGACAGCGTGACTGGTTTCATAGTCGAATGTCAATCAAAGATCAATTTAATTGTGAATACTAGGAGCCAGTCGAAGCCACATAAAAACAAAACAATGCTTCATATACATAATAATTATACCAAATATTTAATACGTTATCTCAGTACTAAAGAAGACAAGTTAAGATTTATAATGGTGCAAGGGTGTGTTCTTTTTCGTGGAAGAAAATGTGAAAAACATCGTAATTAGCGCTCGCACCTAAGTCCCGAGACAAAAGTTGTCATCATTACAGCTGCCACATTGTTCTTTAAATTGAAAATACCATCTTCGTTTTCCTTTTGATAACTATTTTAGAAAATACTTGCATTATTTTTTAACCATTTTGTCTGACGATTAATTTGCGTGATACAGTGCCTAAAAAGACTAAACATAGGTACCTACTTTATATACAAGTATAGGACAATATTTGATTATATCAAGTTTCTTGAAAACGGGAGGAGCCTGTAGATAAGTAGTAAGGCATCATATTCCACATATGTATGCCTGAAAAGTCCTTCAGTGGTCCCTAATCTGTAATAACCGATAGCGGGATTGTTTTTGAGTGACAAACGTACGAAGCCCGTGGAAATGTCAATGTATACCAGTTAGAACTGGTCCGCGGCCGTGACATTAGCTTATCGGTTCCGCGAGCTAATTCGAGTATACCTATAGCGTGTGGGTCTCCTGAATAGCTGAGGGAGCATTCTTTGCATGCTAATATGTTGATCTACCTTATGCTTCGAAATATACTTATAAGGTTGTAATGACATCTATGGGTAACAGTAGGGCTAGTTTTTGAAGGTGCAAGATTAGTTACCATTCGTTTTTTGTATGTTCAATCGTTAGAATCGCCCGATAGAGCCCATAACGTCGTAGACGTTAGGCAGTTAAAAATACAAATTCTAGATTTTCTTAGTACTGTGTGGTAAACTCGATTTACTTATAAACTACGCATAGAATTAAATTGAAATCGATAGTGTAAAGTCCTTTTAGCACCCTGATAGATTTTATTTTGTCTCAGAACAATTTTGAATGTTCTGGGATTCTTTGAGTTTTCTTCGACGGTAAAAATGTTACCTTTCATATGAAACCAGAAGAGGCACCTGGCCGAGCTTATAAGCACAACTCATTACAAAGTAAATCAGAATAATCAATCTTTAAAAGGTTCTGTATGTCTACTTACGCTTAATTTCCTATTTTAACGACATTTACAATGATAAAATTAATAAATACATGTCAAAAGTCTTGCTAAAAATGCGAAAACCTCATACAATTCTTGTTTAAATTAATGATTAATGGGACACCGACGCCGTCAGAGATTGTGCGCCTGCGCAGGACATTACCGCACTTGACTAATTAAGACGATTCGGATCTGATTGGAATTATTTATTGCCCCTCATTAGATATTTTTGTCATTTTTTAAATATATGAGTAAACTTTGAAGAAAAATAAATACATTTTATCATCTCTATTCCTTTAAGGAAAACTACAAGAATACTTTTACAAAAATTCTTAATATTTTCACTCAGCGTTGTCACAAAATTTGATATTTCTCTTAAATATCCTATACCTATGTGTGGAATTTAAAAATATGGAAGAAAAATCCTAAATTTAAAATAAAATTTATGTTGTAAAAGAAACATTCATTAACTTGTTACATTAAAAAGCTTTTAAATATAAGTTCAGGGAATTAAACTTTTAAAGTTAAACAGTCGTTTAAATCACAGATAAGACAAGATAAAAAAATCACTAATTAGCACCCACATTTCAGTTGCACAAATAATTATTTGTATATAAAGCAATTTACGCAATAATTCACAACGCACGTGCTGTACAATTCAAAGAGTATAAAGCCGATTTTACATTTATGAAAGAATCGCTGCGAATACGCTGTCGTGACTGTACTTTTCTATTTTAGTCACGCGTACTTGCTACAATTGAAAAGTACCATTTACTAAAACACATAGAAGGATTTCGTCTCTGTATTTTTTGTGTTATTGGTCAGACACGTCATCGGCCATACGTAACCCTACGAAATGCAAAAGTAACTTCGCAGGTGTTATAATTATAACCAAGTTATTTTAATAAGGCATTTTTTAAAATATAATAATATAATCATCTGCAAGGACTATATGAATATTAGCTGGAAACACGAAAAGCATGTCATGTTCAAACCACAAAACTTCCGCGACGATATATTTATAAATGTACATTCAGCTTAAAATGAATTATTACAATGAAAGTATGATAAAACATTAATTAAATTTGAATCTTATCTCAATTTAATAAAGTTTAAAATTACATACCAAAAAAAACCTTTTCAGTGTGACAGATATTTATCAAGCGGGCTGATGATTGAGGAGTGTATATCGTATCAATATGACATTTCAAGTGTACTTGCGATACATCATGAGCAAGGTAATGTACATCTGTTAAATGTCACTAATTTATTTCGTAAGAGGTTTTTGTCAAACAAACAATTGCAACTTATTGATTTATACCGAACAATTTCCTACGTGTCTTTCCCATCTTCCGTGACATTTGCAAAATAATTTGTGTTTATATGACACAAGCTCTGAATTAAATAAATTGTTTTATAAGTTATTCTTTATAATATAATTCTTTCAACTCAAAACAAACTCAACGATGACTACATACCTATTGGCGATGAGCAGATTCCCTAGCGGCGACTCGTAGAACTAGCGTAAGACAGATACTGTCAAGTTGTCAAGTGTCAGATACTTTTTAAACGTGATTAAATATGGAATCAAAGCCACTAAATTAAAAATTAACTAACTAAATATGGAATCGGATTACTTTTCAGGTACTACAAAATAATTAATAACGTCTGTAAGTTATCAAAATAATATCAACACCTACTCTTTTAGATTTCAGTCTAATTTCAACCTCACGATGAGATCTTATAGTCTTTTTGACTACCTTGTAAATGTCCAACAACGAAATCATATCACAGATTGTTTTAAAAAACAATCAAATTATAAACTTTGGTTGATTCCCACATATATGTTTGAAAAGGATCTGTCAATTCTGTCCTATACTAGTTCCGCAAACCGCCGCTAGGGAATTTTAATCGCCACCAATATTATTTGAGATTATTGAGAC
>DVWM01000124.1:0-13694 GCA_018235105.1 Junonia coenia | reverse complement strand
TTTATCATAATCAGATCAGGAATGTTTAGAAAACAATTTTTTAAAAGTATTTTCAGTGTTCAGAGATTTTTGAAAAAGTTTTGGTAGTTTGTTTTCGCTCATTAGTGGGCTTAGACAGATACCTTTTTAAGAGTGTTTAAACCTAACTCAAAAGTTTTATCTTCAGTTAACAATTTCTATATCTTTTTTAATTTCAAATAAATCTACGGTTTCAGAAAGTAAGTAGGTAAGGCAGTTAATTGGTTTGACAAACTGTACTCAAAATTTCTCCTGATACATTTAGATTACTTCATGTTTTCTTTAACACCGAACTATTTTTTTTACTTTCTTATTAAACTAACGTCTGGTAAATAAAACTCAATCTTGAAAACACCTAGCCATTTATTAAAAAACATTCCACCACATTTAATAACTCCTAAAATATTTTCTCATTCGTCTTATCTTTTTTGTTATTATTAAGACGTAGAAAGCAATTCCTTTGTCTCAGACGCCATCTTGGCTGGCCAGCTCTTAGCTCGATAAATTTAATAATCCCAGCCTCCCTTCCCTCTCCCAGGGAAATGTTATATAAGAGGAAATCTCCCTGGGCGGGGCGGGGCGTGGCGCGGGGTGGGCGGGGCCTGTTAAGTAACTTTCCTAGTTGCTTGGCAAAATAAATTGTTTCTGAAGGACGTTATATAAGAGAGCTTGGATGTGTGTGTGTGTATTGATTAGTTGCTTGTAGACCTTGTAGTTTGTTCGAGTGCTATGAAGAACTTTGTTTAATAGTTTTTTTAATGTTGTTAAAACTGTGAAGGCTCTCAGTCTGCTATGTTCAGAGAGAATGTAAAATAATAAAGAATATTTACGGATTACTTCAAAATAATCCAAATGGACATGAATTAAACCAACCAGGACACGCCCAGTTAATGTTATAACTTTCTATAAGTCAAGGGAGCTTAATGTAGGTACATATTCTGATTGAAAGTTCTGATTGTCAAATATAGTAATCTATGACTAGTTAAATATTTCTAGTTCTTATTCGATAACCAAAATATCGCTCATAAAATTTCTTTTACTTTTATAAATACAAATATAATATCCAATCAATCAGCTAAAAAAAAAGCCTAAAATTCATATTTAACTTTTAATATTAATGAATGACATTTTACAAAAAACAAACTGATTTCAAAAGTATCTAAACTAAAAAGTCATAAATGACACACCCTTCTACAAAATATTACAGTCGGTGCCAAACAGTTTGGCACCGGTCGGTGCCAAAACGTTTGCGTCGGTGCTTTGTAATTTTTGTTAAATGGCACCGACTTCAATATGTTGTAGAAGGATGTGTTATTTATGACTTTTTATTTATTTATTTATTTAGGGACAAATAACAGAAGTTACAACATCAGTAATTGCATAAAAGATGTTCTTAGACTGAGTTAATTGCACTTCCAATTACAGGTCATCACAGCATGCATGATAATTGAGATACAAAAGAAAATTAAATATGATTAAGTAACAAAAAACATCAAAATTTTAGTTTACGTACTTTTGAAATCGGTTTATTTTTTGTAAAAGTAATTTATTTTATACTTTTTCGTTACAAGTGATAATAATTAATAGGAATCTATAACAGAATTTACACATCAATGCAGATTATCCATAAAGAATTCCATTACGTGGCTTCCAACCCTAAATATAAGCCAACTTTCGTTCAACACGTTGTGGACAGCAACTGATATTACGCTTTACCTAAGTTACAATGGTCTATTGTCAACTGCTCATGAACCAATTAGAAAGTATCGTTTTTCCCGATGCCGGGCCGTTAATCGTTGAGCAGTTCTCCTGGTACTCCATAATCAGCTAGACTTCATCATATGCATGTTAACTGACATCAATTGCTTAGCGACTATCTTATAAAAATACTTACTTGCCCGTAAATGTTACTTTTCGTAAGCAAATGACCAAGGTACTTCGAAAAAAAAAACAAAATCACAACAGGTATGAATAAAAAAATTGAGGAGTTCCCTCAAATTCTTCAGGATCCCATCATCTAATCCTGATCTCCTGACAATTTGACCACCTGTGAAAGACACCCTTTCAAATAAAAAAAGAATTGTCAAAATCGGCCTAGCCGTCTTCGAGTAATTCGGTAACATACATAAAAAAGGCCCCGTCGAATTGAGAACCTCCTCCTTTTTTGGAAGTCGGTTAATAAAATCGTTAGTCAAGTTGTCAAATTACATGTAAGTAATTTTTTATTACCGATTGCAGTTTTTGAGACATCTATATTACCAAAAAATAGTTTTTGCAAAAATCTGCTGGTTCTGTTGGATTCTGAGTCTTCATACGAGTATATTGATTAACATGACTGGACTCTTAAAACCGTAAAAAATATGGACTAGTGCACATACAAAAAGAAATAAGAACAGAAAGGTTTAAGGTATTATTTAGGCAGCATATTTTTTGAAATCGGATAAAAAATAATAATCTTATATTCAAAAGATTTCCAAGAACACAATACCGGTATAAAATAACAGCTATCATTGTATTTAATAAGTTTCAGTATATTTTAAGTTTTCCTTTTCTCCCGTATCCCCCGTAGGTCTTTAATTAAGACAACAATAGCCTGGAGCGGGTTTTAGTGGAAACAGTGAATATCTGCTAGGAAAGATTTGTTTTAGTTTCGTTTGAAAATATCAGTTTTTTTTTTTTCAATATTATAAGGGTGAAATAAGATGTTCATTAATTAAATTTATATAAAAAATGTATAATGTTTTAGGTGAAAAACGCAATTGTTTTTAACACGCTTTTATTAGCTCGCGATGTATGTATGTATGTACGTAACGGAATCTTTGAGCTCAATCTTCACCAGTTTTGAGAAATCCGATAAGTTTGGAATCCAATTATCCTTATTAAGACCGCCAGGATTAATAAATTCTTTTATAGATCCTCTGTACTGGAGTAAAAAAGACAGAGATAGCTTTAGAGCTTTTTTAGTTTTTAAACTATTATATAATTATTTTGTTGTGTTTTTATACCCGAAAGAATTATTCTCTTAATATCTTACTGAAAGTCAGAGGCTTACGTAAGTAACCAGATTACATAGTTAATATTTAGTCCTCGTAGTTGTAAAACTAACTCTTATAACTCTAACTAATAGTTAAGCACAGTTAATTAAGTTATACTTAATAAACTGTTACTCTCGTTTCACATTGACAAGTAGATTCGAAAATCAGTTGCCACCACAATAAAATTAATATTAATAACACTTATCGATTTTTAAATTGTCGTTCTAATCGCTGATTAAATAGTGACTGTTGAACCAGAGCTCAATTAAAAACCGCAGTAAATTCGGCTACGCAAACAAATGACGGAAATAAATTTAATGGCGCGTGCATCTAGTCTCGTTACAGTGTACAGTGTACTCGTGTTATAAACCATGGAATAATCTATGTAGGTATAATACTTTTGTTTAATAATATAGAATTATTTCGATGAAGTTTCTCTACAGTCTCATTGTCGTTAATACGGTTTAAACGAAATTCCTTTACGGTTGGGGTTGAAGGGTAGGAATTGAGAAATGTTACGTTTACAATGTTAAATGATGACCGCCATTGAATATTTTCATCACTAAAAAGTCACAAATATATTGTTCGCCTAAGAAATCAAATCAAATCAAATCAAATCAAATAATCCTTTATTCAAATAGGTTTAGTACAAACACTTTTGAATCGTCATACAATCATATCTAAATCTAATATGCATACAATTTAATTTATTGAAGAATTTACAATTCATTATTATTAATATAATTTATTATTAAATACAATAATTGCTATTCTTGTACAAAAAAGATGAATTCATTTTATTTTATCAGGTAGCTTAGTCCACGCATTTTTATCATTAATATATTCATTAACTGAATAATATGCTCTGTGGATTAAATTAATTTTAATATAATGTTTAAACCTACGTAAAGGTAATTCCAGTATTGCCTGTGGAATTTTATTATAAAAACAAACACTCGACCCCATAAAGGACTTACGAACTTTCTGCAGACGGAAAGCAGGAGTTATAAGTTTGTTTTTATTTCTGGTATTAAAATTGTGTATATCTTTTTTGGTGCTGTACATGGATATATTTTTGTGCAGAAAAAGTATACTATTATATATGTACTGTGAGGCTACTGTTAAAATACCTATTTCTTTAAATTTGTCTCTAAGAGAATCGCGAGCTTTTACATTGTAAATAAAACGAATAGCCCTCTTTTGTAATACAAAAATACTATCTATATCTGCAGCACTACCCCATAGTAAGATGCCGTAAGACATCACACTATGGAAGTACGCAAAGTACACCAATTTGGCAGTTTCAACGTTAGTGAGTTGACGAATTTTTCTAATGGCGTAAGCAGCCGAACTAAGTTTTCCCGCCAGAGTGGTTATATGAGTACCCCATTGTAGCTTAAAATCTAGAGTTATGCCTAAAAACACAGTGGATTTCACCATCTCAACACTTTGGTCGTTAATAAGAATATTAATGTCACTTATATGATTATTTATAGTTGATAAAGAAAAATTTACACATTTAGTTTTTTTAGCATTCAAAACCAAATTATTAGCATGAAACCAATTAAGTATAAGTGTCAGAGTTTTATTTACATCGTCAAAATTGTTCTTACGTCTATCTACTTTAAAAATTAAAGAAGTATCGTCAGCAAATAATACTATGTCACACAGGTTTTGTACGTAAAATGCCAAATCGTTGATGTATACTAGGAATAAGAAAGGACCCAAAATTGACCCCTGCGGAACACCCATAGCCATTGGAGCTCCATGTGACTTAGCATTCTTAATAGTTACCTTTTGAATTCTATTTTCTAAGTATGATGTAATAAGGCAAAGAGCTCTATTCTTTACACCGTAACTACTAAGCTTTAATAGAAGCGTTTTATGATCAACGCAATCAAAGGCTTTAGACAGATCACAAAAAATACCAATAGCGTTCATTGAATTTTCCCAAGCATTATATATATGTTGTAATAATTTTGTACCGGCATCAGTTGTGGAGCGACCTTTGGTAAATCCATATTGCTCAGAATGTAATAGTTTATTTATCTCAAAGTGTTCAAGTAACTGATTTAGGAAGATTTTTTCAAATATTTTACTTAATGTAGGTAAAATTGAGATCGGTCTATAATTGCTAGGGTCATTTCTATTTCCGGATTTTAAAAGTGGTACAATCCTACTTTGTTTCATAAGATCTGGAAATTGCCCACTATCGACACATTCATTAAAAATATGTGCTAAATATGGACTTATTTCCTCAATAATATTATTTACGACTTTAACGGATAAGCCCCATAAATCTTCTGACTTTTTAGAATTTAACATTTTGAATGCCTTTATGATGTCTTTGCTAGAAATATAATTAAAGTTAAACAGCGAATTACATTCTTTGATTTTATCTCTGTATAAACTATGTGCTACACTTGGGGAAGAATTTATAGAATTAGTATTTAATACAGGTATTTTGGTGAAATATTGTTCAAATGCATTAGCAACTTCAATGTCCGAATTAATTATTTGATTATCAATTTTAAGTTCTAAGGTGTTATAACGTGGCTTTTTTTTTCCTGTTTCTCTACCTATAATGTTCCACGTCGAACGAATTTTATTGTCAGACTTTATAATGTCCTTTTGAATTGTTAAACTTTTGGCCTGTTTACATACTGATTTGAAAGTTTTTGAATAATTTTGTACATATTTAATAAATAAAGGATCTTTATTATACTGTTTCTCGTCGTAAAGCTCGAATAACCTATTCCTGCTCTTGTAAATTCCAGGAGTGGCCCAATCACTAAAACGAAAGTTGCTTGATATACATAGACTCCTTGTTTTAAAAATCCTTTGAAAATCGCCTTCTAATATACTAAAAAACTCGTTATACAAAAGATTAGGATCCTTTTGTACAAAGTCACGCATAGAGAGATTTGATGATATTCTATTTTTAAAACATTCTATTCGTTTTTTTGTAACTGGCCTATATTGAATAATGCATTTGTCAATACGCTTTTGGTTTATAAAACATATTTTCTGTCCACTGTGGTCAGAGCGAAATTTATTAATTAATGATTTTTCAGAAATATCAAAATTGCAAAAGACATTGTCTATACAAGTTGCTGAAGTTACTGCCACTCTAGTGGGTTCGAAAAAAGCATTCACCATGTCAAAAGATTGAAACAGATTAAGTAATCTTTTACTAAACGTTGTATCTAAAAGTATATTAATATTAAAATCTCCACATACCACTATTTTCTTTTTAGATATACACAATTTTTTCAAAATATCCTCAAAAACAGATTCAAAAAGATAAAAATCGCCTTTAGGTGGTCGATACACACACACTACTATATATAATTCTAATTCAATACAAGACAATTCAATGTTTCGTTCAATAGAAAGACACATTATATCTTTACGTTCTTTACAAAACAAGTTTTCTCTAATTATTATCAGTGAACCACCGTGAGTTGTGGATTTTCTTAGAAATGCACTTACAACTAAATAATTTTTAATATTAACCATTATTTCTAAATCAATAAGCCAATGCTCAGTCACACAAAAAATGTCAATGTTTAAGTCATTTAAAATTAATTCAGTTTCCAATTCTTTGCCGGAAAGGCCTTGTATATTTTGATGAACAAGCATTAATTTTTCGAACCTTTCCTTTGTCTGTTCGTTTAGTTTAAATTAGTATTTCTATCTACACGATCATGATTAATATTTACACATTTAATAGATTCCGTTTCTATTGGATTTTGTATATTGAATGCTACTAACGTAGCTATTTGTCGCTTAAGTCTATAGGAAAGATACAATTTATCTTTTGTCAGTATAAAGTTATTTACAAATTTATTTGTATCAAAGCAAAATATATCCTTATGACTTTGAGTAAAATTATAAATCATTATATTTAACTTAAATATATGTTCATTCTGTTTTGTCGTTAAACTGTTAGAATAAGGAAAAGCACATAACATAATTTTACATTTATAGCGTTCATTAATGTCACGTATTTTGTCTAAACTATTTACAATGTCACCCTTCCTAATACGCAAACTATCACCTATCATGATTACAACTGTGGAATTAGCATCTAATTTGGAGTTATCAATAGAGTTTATAATATAATTATAAGAGGCTCCAGGAAAACACATATTTATCACATTATGGTTCAGATTTTTATTAAGTAAAAAACCGATTCCCTTG
Organism: Junonia coenia; assembly: GCA_018235105.1. Taxonomy (NCBI): domain Eukaryota; kingdom Metazoa; phylum Arthropoda; class Insecta; order Lepidoptera; family Nymphalidae; genus Junonia; species Junonia coenia. Next base: position 6,438 of record DVWM01000124.1, on the reverse strand, counting down.
CCTAATTTATCAGAGTAAATAAATGTTTTTTTACTCAAGTTTTTAGTTAGCATTAACGTTTCACTATCATTATTATTAAGAGATGAATTATTATAGTTACATTGTGTTTTATTTGTTAGAGAGTCAAAGCGATCCATATTATAATTACATAATTCCACTAATTCATTTGCAGCTAAAATGTGCTCTTGTATTTGTTTTTGTGACAATTCATACTGATATGTGACAGTATTGAGTGTTTGTTCTAAGTTTAATACTTGTTGTTTTAGGCGATCTATGTCTATTTTATATACTTCTATGTTTTTTTGGTAATTATTTTTGGCAAGGTGTAACTTATTTCTTAAATAAAATCTTTGGTGCTTTAACGCTAGATTTTTTTGGGTTAAATTTTGGGTTTTACGAATGATTTTCTTTATTTTAATATATTTTTTAATTTTTTTATGGCTGTTCATGTAGACTTCATTATTCGCAACATGCGGACTGTCAGATGTCAGATCAATCGTCACCGTGGAATGTACGGTAGATGGCAAATGAAACAGTTTGTTAAAGAGATTTTCGGTCTTCACATCTTCGTTAGTGCTTATTTTCGTCTGTAAATTATTTATCAAAATATTTGCGGCGCTTAATTCCTCTTCAAGTGATGATATCTTAGATAAGGCATGTTCATAAGTTTCTATACAATCTTGAAAGGAGTTCACTGCTTCCTGATACCTATTTTTTTCTTCCGTAACAGTACTAAAGGCGGCATGCATTCCAGCCAGTTCTGTTTTAAGTTGAGAATTTTTGTCAATTAGTTTTTTTATTTCGACTTCACTCTCATCTTGTTCCCGCTGAAGTTGATCACATAGCTGTTTTGTGGATTGTAATTCTAATAGAACTAATTTTAATTTGTTTTGTTCTTCTTTATGTGCAGTCTTTCTTGTTTGAATTGTATAGGTAGCCATTACTTAGCAAGCTAATAACTATTCGCACTAGATGTTTGTTTATACACAGTTGTTGTTGACATTTATTATAATTTTTAAATCAAGAAAAAATATGTTTACAATGTTGATCTTCCGCTGCGGATGGAACCCGTGTCGCTTGCGTAAATAGTAAGCGCGTAACCACTGCACCACCGTGAGCTTGTAGATCGACGTCAAATATACGATCCGTATGTAAGTAGTTGAGTTAATGTTTTGTGGATAGATCATACAGTTATTACATTTTATTTTGCATCAACCCACTTCACTATTCACTTTTAGCAATAGTATTATTGTATTATTCTTTTCTTAAATTTGGAATGTTTTGTGTTCTTTCATCCAAGACTGGTGTAGTAGTTAATTTTCGTGCAAAAGTAAACACTGTCTTGAAGTATTTGAGTCTTAAATGTAGAAAAAGAATCCTTAAATGAGAGTGTCACTAAGTCGGCACCGCATACACTGATATTATAGTTCACATAATATATTTATAAACGCTGTCCAGATTCATGAGATAATAAACACACATTGGATTTACTTTATGATTAACACTTTTACAAACTTTTGTACGTATATAATTCCTTTTACTAATTTTAACATTAATTTTAAGACACAGCAAACGTCGCCGGGCGGCAGCGGCGGGGGGTATCTCCGTTCCGTATCCGTTTTCTTTATATAATCTCTCACAAAATGATAACGAAGGTCAATATGTTTAGTCTTTTTGTGGCAATATTCTTTAGTCTCAAGCAATTTTAGTGCACTTTGATTATCACTAAAGATTCTACAATTACATTGTTTGTTAAAAATTTCATACAAGAAATTTCTAATAAAACAAACTTCTTTGCAAGAATCACTTAGGGCTAAGTACTCAGCTTCAGTACTTGAAAGCGCAACACATCGCTGTTTGCGCGACTCCCAACATACAGTAGAGCCGCCAATTATTACTACATATCCACTATAAGACCGCCTGTCTACGATATCATTGGCCCAATCAGCATCTGCAAAAACTGTCATATCAAAAGTACTAGATTTGACAAAAACTAATTTCTTATCTTTAGTACCATTTAAATATCTTAAGATTCTTTTTGCAGCTAGCCAATGATCTCGCGTGAACGCAGTATTAAATTGACTTAAATGACTAAGAGCATATGTAATATCAGGCCTTGAACATACTGACAAATACATTAAGCTTCCAATCAACTCTCGATATGGATATACACTTTCCTCTACAATATTAGCACTAGAGCCTTTTTCGAGCTTTCCAATAACCATAGGTGTAGAGGCAATTTTACAATCTGTCATGCCAAAGCGCTTTAATAATTTTAAAATATACTCTGATTGGTCAAATACAATAGTTCCATTGGCTCTATCTCTATGTATCTTCATGCCCAAACAATATTTTAATGTACCCAAACGTTTGACACTAAACTCAGATTCTAGCAAGTTATACAATTTTTCTTTATCTTTAGAATTATTAGTAAAAATATAAAAGTCATCAACATATAATGCTAGAATTGTCAATAGTTTGTTATTACTTTTCATATAAACACATGGTTCACATTTGTTTTGAACATAACCATTGTTAGTCAATAAAACATTAACACTATTATTCCACAACCTACTTGCTTGTTTAAGTCCATATAAGCATTTCTTTAACAAACAAACTTTAGTCTTATCAAATGAAAACCCTGGTGGCTGTTCCATGTATATAGTTTCATCAAGACTACTATGTAAGAAGGCTGTGTTTATATCCACATGTTCTATGTCCATATTTAAATTATTAGCAATACAAAATAAAATTCTAAGAGATGTGTGTCGTACTACTGGAGAAAATGTCTCAGAGTAGTCAACACCAGGCTTTTGACTAAAACCTCTTGCCACAAGACGAGCTTTATATTTTGTACAGTTACCTGACTCATCAGATTTTAATTTATAAACCCATTTAGAACTTACAATATTGCAATCTTTCGGTCTATCAACTAATTGCCATACATTATGTTTTATCAAAGAATTATATTCATCACGCATTGCTGAAAGCCAATATTCTCTGTCAGGACTTGCCATTGCCTCATTATAAGACTGAGGTTCGTCATAGATAAAACCACTGACAAAAAAAGATATGTCTGATGAATCAGATAAATTATAATCTTTATACCTGTCTGGTCTTTTATTCCGAGTGGAACGAACAGGTCGTTCGCAACTGGTACTGGGAACCTGTAGCACTGGATCTTCCCCTCGAACTACAGTTTCGTTACACATGGTTGCATCAGACTTGCTGCTCTCTTCTTCACTCAGCACAGCCTCCTCACAACTTCGGAAGGAAGACTCGCCTGAAATTGGAGAAAAATAAATATCAGAACTCTCACTCGGACTAGAATAAATGACTGTGTCATTTTCACCATTATATGGAACATTATTTTGTAAATTAATATTATTTTCATTTGGAACTATGCTTTGCATATCCTCATCATTATTAATAACATTAATATTTTCCTTTGGAACACTGCTTTGCAAATCCAAATTATTATTAATACCATAATTATTTTCCTGTGGAACCATGCTTTGCAAATCCACATTATTATTATTATCACAGTGTGTCATTGAACTCTCACAGTGGTTAAAGAACTGATTTTCAAAAAATATAACATTTCTGGAAACAATTATCTGCTTAGGGTTAGTAGGATCTATCAATCTATAGCCCTTAGTATTCTCACAATAACCAACAAAGATACAAGATCTAGACTTAGAATCAAGTTTATCTCTTTTTACCTGTGGAATAAGTGTCATAGCTAGGCAACCAAAGACACGTAAATGGCTCAGGTTCACTTTGTGACCTGTCCAAACTTCTTCAGGAGTTTTATTGGGAATTGCTGCTGTAGGGCTTCGGTTCTTAAGGTATATAGCTGTAGATATAGCTTCCCCCCAATATTCTTTAGGAAGACTAGCTTCACGAAGCATACAGCGAGCTTTCTCAAAAAGTGTTCGGTTAAGCCTTTCAGAGACACCATTTTGAGATGGACTATAAGGAGCAGTAGTCTGATGAATGATACCCTCAGACTGTAAATACCTGGAGAACTCAGCACTGCAATATTCTCCACCCCTATCAGATCGCAGACATTTAATAGAATAACCAGTTTGCTTTTCAACAGTTGCTTTAAAATATTTAAATTTGGACAAAACATCAGATTTATATTTTATTAAATACCCATAAGTTTTTCTAGAGAAATCATCAGTAAATGTTACCAGATATCTAGACCCACCCAGACTATATACAGGCATTGGACCACAAACATCAGAGTGAACGAGCTCCAATAACTGCTTGGCACGGATTGCTGCACCCCTAGGAAAACTTTGCATTGCTTGCTTCCCCTCAACGCATGCTACACACTTATTAATGATCGCACCATGCTGAGTCGAGTGAACATTAATACCAAAAGCAAGTTTAGGAAGAGCACTTACCCCATGATAACTTAAATGTCCAAGCCGTCTATGCCATAAGCACAAGTCGGATGTAACTTCGGGTTCCTTTGTGTCAAGCGAACTTTGTGGCTGAGACACAACATTCACATTGTTTACAGCAAGCGACTGTTCCTGTGAATCATATAAAACATTGTCCAAAATATAAATTCCCCCCTGTCTAGTGGCAGTTACAACAAGAACTTCCCCTTTGAAAACATAACATTTATTATTACTAAATTTTACAGACAAAGCCTTCTCACATAATTTATATACACTAATTAAATTAGTTGAGAGGTCAGGTACATACAAAACATCTGTAACTAACTGAAATTTGTTATTTTTCATAGGAATATTCACGTCACCACAACCTAGACACCTTAGGGTACTACCATCAGCAACTTGTACAGTTCTATCACACTTTGTTAAATTTTTAAACCACTGTATGTCTTTACACATGTGAGTAGACGCGCCTGAGTCCACAATCCAGTCCTTATTGTCAAAGACACTGAAGCATTTTGCCACCAACGCAACTGATGTATTACTTCGCAGCTCCTTCTTGTATTTGAAACATTTGGACTTCTTATGTCCTCTGCGATGGCAATAATCACAAACTAGTACCTTTTTAGCCGTACGATGTTGTTGTTGTTTAGACAAAAGGGCCATATTTTCTCTGCTTTCAGTTCTTCGTCGACGTTCTTCTTCTTGCAACAATCTAGTACGAACTAGGTCACTAGATATTATACCTGTGCAGGCGACTGCTTCAAGGCTGGAGACTATTATGTCATATTCTTGTGGTAGGCCGCTTAAAATTATCTCTGCCACCTCAGCATCCTCTATGGCACGACCAATGTCTACCAATTGTTGAACGAGTGTGGTTATATGTTCAAAATACTTGTCCATATTATTAAAATCAGCAAATGTGGCACGATGTAGTTGTCTCAACAATGCAACACGCCTCCCGAAGCCTTTGTCCTCAAATACCGAGCTTAATTTGTCCCATGCTTGCTTTGCTGTAACAGCGGTTCTTATGTATTGGATACATGTGGGCTTTACGGCAAGACTTATACGTGCTAGTGCACGCAAATCTTTTGCACGGTCGACTTCTTGCGTATTTTCAATACAAGACCACAAGTCCTCGATAATGAGCGTGTGACGCATGTTGAATTTCCAAATATTATAATTACTCACGCCATCCAATTTTTCAAATGCTTGATGCTGCAAATATCCACCCTGGTTCAATTGATGCGAGGCCATTTTAGGTTAGCTTCCGTCACGTCACGGCGTGTTCGGCGATTGTAATCTGAAGTGATCCTTTTGTTTCCAATCCTCTGGGCCCATAACCTCTTGGAAGTTAAAAGGAAAACACAATAGCGTGCTTGATAGTATATTTCTTTATATTGTGAGAATAGCAGATACAAACAATGGAACTTAAGAACATAGAATTACAATATAGGTGTTGACCTGTGGTGTTGACTGATCGGAAGCTACGGCTAGAGAGAGTCTTAATTAATATTGTCACAGATAATTAATTAAACAATATATCATGCACATAGTGACATTATGGTTGTACACACACGTAGATATAATATAATTAGGTTACACAATATATAATTATTGCTATCCCAATTCAACACATTTTACAACACTTCCCCTCATGCGTAACATGAAAGATAAAATTTACAATGCAGGGATTACATAAAAATAAAATTAACAATTCAGGTTAATTACAAAAACAATCTCTACATTGACTATTTCATATATAGCATGAACACATGTTGCACAATAATTAGACACATACCATAAGAACACTATTATATAACAACAGATGCCTATGACTTTACATCTTTCAAACCTAAGTCATTAACAAAACCTAAAAATTTATGACTGGATAATGGTTTTGTAAATAAGTCAGCTATCATTTTTTCAGAAGGTAAGTAGCTGACCATGACATCCGTTTTCTTTATATAATCTCTCACAAAATGATAACGAAGGTCAATATGTTTAGTCTTTTTGTGGCAATATTCTT
>DVWM01000123.1:0-13698 GCA_018235105.1 Junonia coenia | reverse complement strand
CCTTACTTTACGATACATGTGCTTCATCTGATTATTTGCTGGAGGCTGTGTAATCATTAAATATGTCTTTTTTCGCGATGAATAATACTTGTACGTTATTTTTATTAACTTTGTTGAACATAAATAAAACATACATTTTATAAAACTCGTATCTTATATTTTTCAACCGATTTCTAATAACATATTTTTTACAATGTTTGTGATGAAATAATTTCATCATTAAGATTATTTTGACAGGGTATTAATTAATCAAAATAGAAGTTAATTTATCAAAAATCGAAGAGATTCATAGAGCTAAAAATGATATGTATGTATATAGTGTATATAGGTAGGTATAACTATGTACTATGAGTAACCGCAAGAATTAACGGTCAAATTTTGATCACTAGACCATTAAACATCGTTCTATTTTTAACCGCTTACTCAGCAGCTAAAAATACCTTCAACTGCAAAAAGCCATACGAATTCGGTCACAAAATATAATTTATTTATAGTTAAAAAAACCGTTTGAAAGATGCCACTTGTGAACATATGTGCAACCGACAGACAGGAAGGAAGCCGGCGATTAAGCTGTGAAGGGATACGAGCTTCGTTTATATTTTCTTTGTACTTATAAGTAATTTTTATAATGAACACATAACGGAAAATAAATTTTGAAATTTCAAAAAAAAAAATAAAAAGTCAATTTTAATTTAAACATTAAACTACAGAGATTTATCTTTTAGGGAGAAAGGAGAACAAGCAGAAATTTGTTAAAAAATTAAAAGACTGCCGCTACGTTGTCTTTTTTTTTTGCTGACATCACAGACCCTATAAAATTTACTGGAAGAAAGTGAATTTAATGACACATTTCAAGTTAAAATCCATCCAGGCACTTATACTGTAGATCCTGCTAAAGAAAACTACACACATGACTACAAAAAAGGAATTATCTTGGTAGTTAAACTACCAAGTGATCACTCCTGTGATTGTGATTGTCCTGGCAATGGTACTAGATGACAATGACCACTTGACCGTTATTATTAAATCTTTATAGCTAATAATGAAAGTTGAAATTACTACTTTTAATGATGAGACTGCACATTTTATGGTCTGGTCTGGTCTGGTCGTAAAGGACATGCTAGAATATAAAAACATAACCTAGAATCTGGATTCATTTTGCGACTCATTTCATCCTTACTTTTATGGAGAAAAGAAAAAACCATTTTAATTAGCTAATGCTCTTATTTATATCTACACTATCTCTTTCATTTACCACTACAATACAAGAACATTCCATTTTGCTCAAGAGTAAAATATTTGGTAATAAAGAGGCAAGCTTGAATAAAACTGTAATACCAGTTTTTTTGGTAATACCTAAAGTTATTCTAAGAACCATACCGTTATGTAATTATGTTTTTTACCTTGCGAAAATATGAAAATATAAAAATAAAACTTTTTGTAATGCGTCTTGTTGTGAAACAAGTTCTGTGTTGAGTTTTGTTTAGTTTAGAACATGTCCGTTAGTACAATGTATATTTTATTTTTGCGCATTTTATGTGATCTTTGATGATGCTTGCTCAATTTATTACAAGCACATAATTTTTAGGAATATTTGAGACGTTACCAAATCTAAATATCACTGGCAAGAGGTACCTCTTTGTGTTATATTTAGTCTACTCATCTCTGACAATCAGGTATGGACCAAATGTATATTATAATTATCAAACCGTAATCAAACACGTGCAAAATTTAAGCGCACGTTTTATGGCGGCCATAGCTACAAATAATTTAATCCCAGCAATGTCATAATAAATAACCTTATCTAAATTCCTTAAATTGCACTTTACCTACATTCTCCATAACATTTACTTCATATTTATTTACTTTAATGTGACCTACCACAAAGGTCCAATGCAAATGGCTAGTCACTACGTGCCAACGAGCAACGCGTTCCGCTCACAAATAAAGGCTATTAAAGTTATTCTTGGCAACGACAATGCTGAACAAAGGTACAAAAATTATATCTTAAGCTGTTAGATAAACTTTCAATGTTTGTGCCATTTTGTTGGTTATTCGAATCTCTTTTCATTTTAAAGGACATACATATGTATTTAGGTACAATTAGAAATGTTATTTTATGTATGTGATGGCAAAAAGTAACCTTCTCACCAAAACTCATCAAAATTGTTAAAGCACGAAATCGAAGACAGACAGAAAGAAACAATTTTGCAAATACAATATGTGTGAGATATGAATTAGATTAAAAACTGATGATACCATCAATGTAAATGGAGAACTCTGGCGATAGTTCATCTCTGATAATCTTCTGAATATGCCTTAAATTTTTAGATCAACACTAGACTCTTAAATCTAGTTAAGATTGGTAACGAGCCAAATGATTCAGTAAAAGTTTTAAAACAAATACAAAGTTTGGCAGGAATATCTACGATGGCATTCACCTAGACTATCTATAAATACTAAAGTTTCAGATAGTGACAGTATGAACTATTGTGACCTGGTGATGGTATCTTTATCACTGAGATAAAGTTAGGAACAACTAGTGAAATCTAGAAACACGTAAATCTTCGTTTCGAGATTTGTTAAAGGTCATATTACATTGTTGTGAAAATCGAATCTAACAATTATATTACAATGTATACGGAAAATTGAGTAAAGTTTACTATTAAATTTTACTTCATCTAGAAGATATATCAAATTGTAAAATTATTAATCTTCTACGAATTCACGTCTCTCTTAAATTAATATCATTATTAAATAAAATAAACTAAAAAGGAAATGAAAAAGCGGCTTCAGATATAAAACAGTTCCAGTAAAGAATAAGCATTAAATAAAGTTTGTTTATTTACATAAAAAATTGTAATCATTTCGAAAAGGATATAGTAATCATTTATGTCACGATCATATTCCAAAACGGGCATTGTCCCTTATTGAAAAGAGGATCGCTTATTTATTCCTCCATTATGCAAATACCTGCGTAGGTGGTCATTGAAAAATAAGTTCAATAACAATGCACTTAATTCGATTATTGATTAACACGTGCATCAATATGTACACCTGAAATATGACGAAAAAACTTATAAAAATGCTAAAATTTGACTTACCAATGCAGAAACCGTAGCTACCTAACTATAAGGGTGAGTTGCAAATTTTAAGTGGCTGGTACAATTTAATGATCAAAATCTTATCTTACATGTATCGTTTTACATTTAAGGACTAATGAGGAAGTATGCAGCCGAACATTAATGGTCACTGTTCAAAATCTGATGCAAGCACCGTATACATTTGTATACGCAATTCGTGTAACCGTAAACAATTACGTACTCTGGCGATCAGGATTTCATGTTCCCATTAATTATTTCTTTCATTCTTAAAGCATTTATTTTTCTTTGTAATTCTGTAATCTGTATTATTCATTAAATAAATAGACTGTACTAACCTACTTCGCAAATATTAACTGAATACAAGATGATGTTTGACTCTTACAGGTCAATAAATCAGTTATTCCATTCGCTAGAAGTCATAGAAATCATTAGAATGATTGATTCTTCGGCTCTAATTACAGGTTCAAGGTGTATTGCATTTCTATCATTAGTGCGTATGGTTCGTTGCTATGTTTACTAACACTTTAATACCATATTTTTAAAAGAAGTGTTAATATTAATCACATCTTGTCGAAATTCAACTGTAGCCTCCAGATATTTTTCTACACCTCCAACTGGTCTATTTTCTAATTTACCTTTTCCGTAATTATTTGCATTATCAATTTTTACGTCCCCATTTGTGCAAAATCCTTTGAAAATAACACCTTTATTATCTGATGATTCAGCTTTTGAAAAAATGCACAGTTTTTCACGAATAATAGCAGCTGATTCAATTTAGCCTTGTTCCAAACAGGATATGGTCCAGCACAATGCCTCATTTCGGATGTTGGTTTTATGTACAATAATTTTGCAACAATTGTTTTATTACACATCCTCCATAAAATTTACAAAGCGTTCATTCAAAATTGCAGTAGCATGATGTTAATGCAGTGTTCGCGATGACCTCTGGGTCAAGCGAAACGAATTTTTCATATTTGGAAAGTACAAGTGCTACATACGAAATACTTCGATCTCTGTGTTTTTCGATTCGTCTGGGTAATATTTGTTATAATTTAATGGATGAAATATTTTTTAAGCTTCATGTGTTAACTTTTCTAAGTAAACGTCAAACATAGAAAAACTCTGTCTATGTTATTTTCTTTCCATTAGAGAATCAATGAACTATCTACGTCTGTTGCAGATTTTCAAAAACTGTTGCTGTTTATTTTTTAGAAATTCTAATTAGTAATTTTCTTGCTTAGTCAAAAAAATACGTTAAAAGTTCTTCAATTCATATATCAAACTAAGCTTTACTTAAATACACATAAATATATAAGTAGTTAAAATCTGTGGTCTCAAAACATAACTTAGAAAAGGAAATTCCACAGAAGATCAGATAATTAAAACTAGAGATCATAACACTTAAAATCAAGTTATGTATATTGCCTCATTTATATTATATCTGATCAAAGTATTTGTCGAGTTGTTATTTATCGTATAAAGATTGTAATCAATGGACGCATTGTTGATATAAGGAATGAGAAACTACGGCAAGTGTAACGTATATTTCTGAGAAAGAATTTTTATATCTCTCGATGATGGCATCTATGATAAGAAACTGGTTTATGAATGTTAATAACACAATAATTCTGTATAAACGTGTGTCTTGGTTTAAGTTGCAAAAGATTTACAAATTTAAAAAGGTCAACGTATTCTGTACACTACAGGATATTACCTGCGTTATTTAATGTGGATTCTTTATTGTTGGAACTATCTTCTTAAGTTTTAGTTCTGCTATTTATAGATTATCTTAAATCATTAAAGGATAAAACAAAAGTGGCAATTTCTTAATCGTCACAATCTGAACTGCTGTCGGCGTTTTCAAATCAAGCAAGTGTACCGATATTATCGCTGTGCGCACACGCAACGGCCATTTTTGAATTTATACACGATATGCTAGCGCCGATTACGCCATCCACATAGAAAACTAGTTTACGACTGTTGTTACCTTTATTTCGTATCTTTATGTGTGTTACAACAAAAGCACTTTAGAGTTCTTGCTTTCAATGGATATTACGGTTGATGTAACGTTTTGAGGACGAGAATTCGGTAAACTGTTAACTGGTAAGACTTTCATCAAAATTTCCTAATAGCTTAAGTAAAAAAAAAACGTGAATAGTTTTTTTTACTTAAACTGTCAACGTAAAATTCACAAAATGAAAAAAAAATCGAATCAAATCAATACACACAAATGTATATCAATTACATAAGGGAAAGTTTAGTAGCTACGAGTAACAAGAATAAAAAAATAAAATATCTAAACACAAAACAATGGAAGAATATTATGATGATAAACATACATAAAATGATGTGCACGCACATAAAGGTACTGTAACGTTAGAATCCAGCGAGATCAAAGATAATAAGTTTCAAAGGTAAGACACACCGCTTAAGGCAAAAATGGATCTATTTTCAACGTAAATGAATCTTGCGCAACATAATGGATTCGATATGCAGAAACAGAACTTTCTCGTGTTTAACTCGGTCTGGAAAGCCGTGATAAGTTTCCTCCGGGCAAAACAAATTATACATCAACATTATTTATACATACAAACGATCGACCCCCTTCTGTCCGTGCGTTTAATCTATACATCTATACAAATACATGGGATTGATGTTTTGGCCTACATTTATATCTACCCTTTTATAAATTCGAATGCTTGTCTTGCTAAAATTGAAGAAAATATACTTTAATAAATGCTATAAAAAGGTATTCTATTATATTTGACAACCAATTTTCGATGGACTTTCACATGCAGAAAAAAACGGCAAATCATAAATCTAGTACAATGTTCGTGTATTGTACAAAAATAAGTAGGTACTTTTACTTATAGAATATTCTTAATATCTGATACATTGTAATGTCTGCAACATAGCCTTTTCAGTGCTGTCATATTTCACTTTCAAATTCACTCTATGTTAACAGTCCTTTCGAAAATTTAATTGCTTCCCATTGTAATATGGCGATTTTAAGTGGTTATAAAGCGTAATGAGGAACCTCACGTGTTAAATAATAAAGCTGTTTCACTTTGCGGAGTTAATTGCAAATGAAATGTTCGTGTGATTTCTTTAGCTTTGGACATGGAGTTTTTTGCTATCTTTTTATGATAAAAGGTTTTATCGCCGTAGTATCATTAAAAATAACAAATTATTTTGCTCCCGAAAGTCGTGGTCACAAAAAAAATCAGATCGTTATTTAAAAATCACTAAAATGATAAGTAGGGTCATTGTGCCAACAGTGGGTCACCCTTTTTTTTAAGTCACTTTTCTCCGTAACTCTACGAGCTACTTACGTTATATTCTAATGAGTTAAGGATAGGTATCTTGGTTACGTTTTAATTGAAGAAAAACATAAATACATTTACTCGTTTTTGAATTATAATATATTTTTTAAAAAAAGGATTTTGACCCACTGTGTCCTTAGGTGAGTACACATTGGGTCAACCTTAAGGGCACAGTGAATCAGGATAATATTGGAACATATCAAGATAGGTAATTACTGATATTTATGTATTTTTTTATTAAATCCGTTTCTTGGGTTGCACCTAAAAGACTAGACTTAAATTTAATAACAAAAAAATAATAATAATGACTAAATAGTTTAAGTTTAAAAGCGTTTATTTCTTTAAACGCTAAATCACGAATTTTAGCTTTCCAAGCTTTTAAATATAAAAAAATGTTGTTTAATCATTAACAACAATTAAAAAAACACTATGCTTTTAAACTTAAACTATTTACCCTTTCTGTTTTAAATCTTTAGCTTTTAAATATAAAAAATATTAAATAATCATTAACGACTGTTAAACACTCTTTGCTTTTAAACTTAAACTATATAATAATTTTTGTCTTAAGTCACTAAATCACAAATAGAGATCTTTGTATTTTTTCTAATTTAATTATCTAACATTATTTTTCATAAACTAACAAAACATAAAAAACTGTCTTTTTAGAGGTTTGACATAAACAACTAGCGGATGTCAATTTGGGAAAAATCAACATTAAAATAATAGTAAGACTGTTGCTGTAAGGTGCATCCTCCTAGACAAGGTTTAGGCAATATCAATTTTAAATCGCACTCCTTAACATATGATATATCAGGATTACTCGGCATGTTAAACTGATATTTGCGATTTGCACGAAGGAAGCTTACAAAATATTCTAATTTATCATTACGCTCATGCAAAACTTTTCCTACAAAATAAACACTTTTTCGTTTAGTTGAAAAACGAACAAGAACGTAATCTCCTTCCCGTGGAAGACGAGGCAAGACATTGTGCAGTAACTTGTCATCAGTTAATATTTCGATTCTATTTCCAATTTCGTCCTCCTCAAACCAATCATTGTCTTCATCCTCCTCACACCAATCGGAATCTTCGTCATGAATAGAAATATTTTCAGTTTCATCTTCTGAATCACTCTGCAAGACTCTCCTAACAGCTTTCTTCTTTGGTTCATTTACTTTATTCTTCTTTGGCAATTTCTTTTTCTTGACTTCTGATCTTTGTATCTTAATATTTTCTTTTTCGGGTGTATCCGTCGCGATTAAACTGCGGCCAGGTTTCCTTTTTCTTTTGTTTGCTCTAGGCAGTGCTTTAAGGGGCTGTCTAAATTGACTAGGGCTAACAAAAGCACCATATAATGCCTGTTCATCTTTCGACGTAGAGCACTGCGGCTGTGACTTCAAAAATTCACGTTGAGAATCACACTCAGGTTCTAAATAGGCTTCCCTCGTCTGCAAAGACACGTCTGGGATCAGGATTATATTAGGATCGGGTCGGTCAGTAACAATGCTAGGTAAAAAGTCTTCTTCGGTAAATATATCTCTATCGAAGGGATAGATCCCAGTCTTCTTAAAAGAATTAATAATATTTGTTGGAGTCATGGCCTTGGTGAATGCGATTCCTATCAGCTCAGCTAAATCATAGATCGTCACAGGCTTCCCTGGATTTTTTAACAGCCATGATTCCATTGCGGCGTTGTAATAAGTTTTAAATGGAGAAAAAATACCCACATCCAAAGGCTGCAATTTTGCTGACGTATGAGGATGTAGTGTCAATATTGTAACACCGTTTTCTTTTGCTAAATCTAGAGCTTCTATTGATAAGTGCGACTCATGATTGTCCATAATCAATAGAGAAGGATTTTCTTTAGAGCTCGAGGTATGTTTAATGAAATGTTTCATTGTAGTAACAAAAAGCTCGCTGTTCATCCAACCCGATGATGTAGCTAACCCTAATGATCCAGGGGGAGCACCCTTAAGCATGTGGTCCTTATAGTTTTTTCTGGGAAAAATCAGTACCGGAGGCAAAGCTTGGCCACTTGCACTAATAAAGCAGCAAGTTGTTACAAGGGTGCCTTTTTCACCGCTTGTCACTTTTCCGATATTTTTACCTTTAGGACCAATAACTTTTTGCGGTTTTTGCACCGTGGTTGTTGCCGTCTCATCTAGATTGTAGACTCTAGTACCATCAGAAAATGAAGATTGTCTTTGGTAAACTTCTTGTAGATTATTGAAAAATACGTTCACAGTATCCTTGTTAAACGAAGTTGCTCTAGCAAGACTACAAGACTCTGGTTTGCGTAAAGAAAGTTCTTTATGACGCTTGCGAAAAGATTTTAACCAATCTATACCTGCCATCTGATTTAAATTCCATGACGGTGGCATTTTAAGTTTGTTTATACTAGCCATTTCATATGCAACTTTACGACAATCTTTTGTTGTTAAACCGTAAAACATAAGAGCACAATTATTGTAATATTCAACAAGTGCTTGTTCTTGCTCGCAACTAAAAACTTTATTAATATCATAATGCGGCACAAGTTGCAAACTTTCGATACTTGTGGATGCTCTTGCTTTAGCTGCGTAACGCTGTAGTGTAGAAAATGGTATATTTTTTTCTTTTGCCACAGCGCGTATCTTTTGTCCCGATGCAATATTTATAAGAGCTTCTTTCATATTTTCTTTCGTATGTTTACCTATTTTTCTACATAGCGGGCGTTTCTTTGGCATTCTGTAAATAATAAAATAAATAATGTTAACCATTTTCGTCAGTGTGGGCACAGTGAGTCGACCCACTGTACCCACTTTAGAAATGACCCACTGTATACCACTACCGCCATTTTAAATTTATGACGCAAAAACAGAAATTTTTACAATGATGACAAACCTTAATGTATTGTCAAATGAGACCTAAATAACTACTTATTGAATTAAAATTATAACCTAGGAGCAAAGATTGATAGATACGGAAAAATAAAAGAATAAAACTTATTTTATTTTTTTACTTTTTCACTCTAAAATCACAAATACTTTTCTGCACCGTACACTGTACTCCAAAGCGACGCATTGACTGGCGTGGTAGGGCCTCTAGCCGAGGTCGAATCTAATGTGAAAGAGACGGAACTATCGCCGTACTCCTTCTCTCCAAAACCGCGTTGACTCAGTGTACCCTTTTGACTCACTGTTGGCACAATGACCCTACATGTTAAATACAAAGATATATCAAGAAATGTTCATCTTGATTGCAATAGGAGTAAAAATATAAAAAAGGGGGTAGCAACATTTTTTCTTTCATAGAAATAATATAAAAACGTTGAAAAGAGCGGAAGGAAAGGCAAATTATCTGAAATGATTCGGTTAAGAGGTAAACAACCGTTCGAACAGCGTCCAACACATGTAATTTGCTCCATTTATCCAAAAATAAACTCGTAACGTATGGTGTTAAAAATAGCGCAATTATTGACACAACACCATCTAACTCTACGGCACACAGGACTTACCAGTTTTCGCAAGTTTTCGACTCCCCTTCCTCCATTGTTAAGCGGTATACGTGAATTAAAACGTTAAAATCACTTAAAACAATGTACTAAATCGACTATATAATTTTCATATTATGTGTCGACATACCACATCGAGTCCATGGAAAGTTAACACGTTAAATATATCACTGCCGTTATCAATATTTCCTGTGGGTGTTATCAAATCAATCACTCTATTGTATAATTATTATTTTTTTTTTGCAACATATGATAGATACACTTCGATAGCAAATCATTCGAATCGGTAAATCCCGGTTGTTTGACTTTGACAACTGTGGTAAATATTGCCATATGTCATAGAGATGTTTAGATTTTTCTGTAGTCAATAGAAATAGATAGATATCTAAAGATATGGACAGGAAATAAGAATTTAAAAGAGCGTCTTTTGAGTTTTTTTTTAGTATCTAGATTTCTTTTTTTTATAGTTCCTCTTTTCTCATTTTTCTCAACTATTAGACATATATTTAAAAGCTCTAAATGAGTGGAGGACAAAACAGGATGGAAGCGTCTTATCAATGAGTTATAGTTATATCAAGTATATCTAATATAAAATCATATCAATACGGGCACGACCTTCAGAAATAAGGACAAAGAAGAAGAAATCTTTATTGATGTCCCAGTCCGTAAGTTTAGGTTTATTGTTGAATAACAACAATAGACCTAAATAATAGACAACATATATCTAAATATGGAGATATGTGCAGTCTTTCGTGTAGATAGATATTGCAATTTGCTGAGATTTGTCAAAAATATTTTACTACAGGCTCAAAAGGGCTTGAACCCAGAGCCGTAAAACAAGTTCATTGTCAGTGTATTTTGTAATTATTTTTTTACATGAAAAAGACGAAATAAATAAAAATAAAAGTTGTTTGTGGGATCCTTATGCATCACTAAACAATGTGAAACAAATTTTAGAAAATAGTCAAATAGCCCATTAAAGTTGGTAAGGAGTTCAAAACGGTAAATTAAACGACATTGTTAAAATAAAATCATATTTATTTATTAATTTACAAAATGTAAAAGTAGTGATCGTTGCTAGCCAAGTGTGGAACTAAGAAATACAAAACTAAGACTATGGAGTATGGGACAACATCGCGCACCACTCTTACAGGAACAATAAAAATATTAATTATATCACACAAAGCCTTTAAATTACATTTTCACAGATACGCATTCAACCACTTTTGCGTGCAGTTTTTTTTAACAAAAGTAAAGAGTACAATAAATTCATGCGACATTATCATTGTTATAAGTTGCTCTGGACAAACAAAACAACTTTTCAACTTATAATTTAAATATAAATATGTATTTGCATAAAACACTCAAATTTTATGCTTACTTAAAGTTACGACAAAATAACCATTTTTGCATACAAAATTTTAAAATTGTTTTTCTTTGGAAAACAATTTTTTCGAATTCACTATAAATTTAACAATTTATTTGCCTATCATTACAGTAATAACTACCATCCTAGTAGCCCAGCGTTTACTCAGCTATGCCTACCATCCTAATCCAGATCTAATTACGACAACTGTATCTGACATACAACCAAATACAAGAGCTATGCAAGTTTTAATTGCCATAAAAGTTAAGCGCTTTTCCGTCATGTTCCGTTTAAAGGTAGGTAAGATTTTCTGACCATCATGCATGCTCATGTGACTGCCCACATTCCTAGGAATTAGAGCATTAATGTAGTACATTTTTTGGTCACTATCAGTGCCATTAACAAGTTTGTCGTTGGCAACGAATCTGTTAACAATCGTCAACTTTTTAAATAAGATATAGATCTAAATCACACTGCACTGAAATTGCACATTGACATGACATTTGAAACATTTACAAACCATCATAACCACCAAATGAAGCGATGAAACTAGTCTATGAGGTTGAGCAAATTGAGACACACTAGTGTCTCTTGTCAGATATCAAAACCTTTTTGATTGGCAAGTATATTGTCACTGCATTTATTTTTCAGTGTAAAATATTAAGTTACTTTCCCTTAGGGAACATGAACTATTTTTTTAAAGTTTTTTTTAGGTTTCAATTACGATCTTTAGATAACATTCTTTAGTTAGCCCCCTTTGCGAATTAGCATTTTAAAAAAGCTTCCCCCAAATTGATCAGGTATATCTGACATACAATAAAGTGTCTCAATTTGCACACCGCCTACACTATACACTTACATATTATTACTTTGATAAAAAAGTTATTCAGCATCTATTTCACTTGATAAACTACAAATATTTTAAAAAACTTCAAACACTATAAAAGTACCAGAAAATGAAAGAGACAACCAGATTTAGAATATCGTAAACTTTTTCACTGCTTAGATTATTTATTCATAAGAGTGCAGTATAGCCCAGTTTCAATGACACCTTGAATCAATAACATATACAGGAAAAATATACAGGTATTTTCTATTATCATTGATATAACCTGTCGAGTTGATGTTAAAAGTTGAGAGTTAATTATGACCACAAATGTTTATGAGGCATACAATTTTAATCAGTTTATTGTTGAAACCACTGTGTTATAATTTTTGTTAAGATTTTTTTAAATATTAATCTGCAGTCACATGACATACTTTTTACATACAAGACAAGTAGTCTTGCTGACTGACTGGAATTAAGAAGTTATAATACAGCCCCAGGTATTATTATCACTAACCAGTATTTAGGATCACATTTCGAGCCACACACAAATGACATTTCCAAATGCAATCCACCATTCTAACATCTTTACATTACAACACCAGCGGTACATAAAAAAAATAGTTGACATATAAATTGACGATTCAAAAGCAGCAGCCTTTATCTATCACCTGCATCGACACAAGGTGTCATCAAGACCGACCCCTATCACATAAACACATCCACAATCACTATTAACACTTGTCCACTAAGACTACACTATCACTATGGTCTTCAGAAGTTCCCTCTCTGGAAGCCGAGGCCGACTCCCCTCATGGTGTGTGTGGTGGCCCGAGCTACTTCATACTGGGCTTGCATGGCTTGGAACAGTTCCTCTTGCTTTTTGTTGGGGTCTGCCGTTGAGTCAACGGTTTCTGTGATTACGGCAGCTGGAAATAAGATGGTTGGTTGTTAATATATTGTTAAAATTGCCTTAATCATATTGATGAAGAAGCCCCAATACCTCCTAAAAAAGTTTTTGAAGAAATTCACTTCTTTATCTTTTTGAATTATTTAAAAGCGTTATTCGCTTGTTTTAATGAAAACTCCTAAGCATTTTAATTTATTGCTGTTACAACAAAAAAAAATTCTTACGAGATTTCATTAAAACATGCGAATAACGCTTTTAAATCATTTAAAAAGATGTAAAATTGAATTTCTTCTTGAAATTTAATTGGCACATTGCCGTCGATATGTAGACATTGGACGTGTACTGAATGTACAAAGTGGAAACATAAAAACACATATTTCATTGTTGCAAAGTGCTCCAACACACTTTACATCAATATAAGTTGATTTGCCGATTAGCTAGACCAGTAAGTAAAAGCACTTTAACCCACTTATATCAAAGGGTTCAGTTCAACCCGACACATTGCATAGTGGTTACAGAAGCGAAAGAATTGCATCTACCCTCCAGGTTTATATGATTGGGATGACAGAATGTGGTTTTAATGAAGCTTTCAAGTATCCCTTTTTTTTTGTTGACGCAGGGTAAATCTTCATAGATACCCGACTCCTGGGGGGATGTCGGGTTATGTGAGATTGCA
>DVWM01000122.1:0-13741 GCA_018235105.1 Junonia coenia | reverse complement strand
CTATGTTTTGTATATACAAAGAGGCAGACTGAGTAAAGTTACTTTCCCAAATCTGTCGTTATCTGCCGGTCTATAAGTGTAACAACCCTACAAAACTAGACTACTTGGAGTTGAGGTGCTTTTGAAAATTTATTGTATTGTATTGAAACTAGCGCTACAAAAATACTAATTTAAGTAATTATTATTTATCGTAGTAGTGACTAAATTAAATTACTAACAAAACCATATCGTCACTGGAAAGGCAAAACTACTAAAGCGCCACGGTTTCCTGCGGCGCTTCAGTAGTTTTAGCTTTCTAGTGACGATATTAATAGTGAGTACTTCAAAATAAAACAAAGGTCCTATTGAAATTTTTTAAATGTTAAAATTTCTTGTTTCTCAAATACTGTTTATTAACAAAATTTTCATACCATGGTAATGAACGAACAGTAATTTTTTCAGAAAAAATTTTTTCTTCTTAACATTTCAATTTTACATAGAAAGTTGTATAACAAATGCAAAAGTAGATATTATCTACTAATAATACTAATAAAATATCTTTACATTG
Source organism: Junonia coenia (assembly GCA_018235105.1). Lineage (NCBI taxonomy): Eukaryota > Metazoa > Arthropoda > Insecta > Lepidoptera > Nymphalidae > Junonia > Junonia coenia. Next base: position 13,194 of record DVWM01000122.1, on the reverse strand, counting down.
TTTGAAAGAGCGTTGGCGGTAACTACAGTTTAAAACATATGACTGATGATATTACTCATGCCGATACACATATGACTGGTCCGGAATAGAAATCGTAAAGATTTACTACACATATTTGGTTCGAAACACTTCGATGCTTTATCTGATAAGAAATCATGATTTTGACGTTAATATCCGGTAAAAAATACTGTGACGTCAATCTAATAAAGATTGCATCATTGCAGCGACTAAGCTCAGTTTAGAATGTAATAGAAACCATTTTATCTGCGTATAGTAAAAAAAAAATTATACTTATTGATGGGCTTCAATAAAAAAAAGCTTTATTTAGCCCGGACAGATTCTTAGATAACAAAGATAGCAGTTTACAGCGAAATTAATCCACTTAAGCTTTGTTTAAACGTAGATAAAGCGTGGACAATCCCAATTGAAATAAACCGAGATTATATGAGTTATGGACATAGTACAAACGGAGTAGTACAAGTGCTCTTCCTTATTAGAACTCAATTACTCTAACGGTATGCGTACGCAGCAATTAGCATCCTGAGAAGCTTACGAGTATTGTGTTCATTTAGGAGAGTACATTCTAATAATACCTGCTACGTTATCGTTGACGTCATCCTCGATAAACCGTACGCTATCGATCAACATGCTATCAAAAAGTCCCCCAGAATTTGTAGTATATTTATAACACATCAACAAACTAATTTGGCAAAGCAGGAAATATTGAGATCTCTATATTTGGTACGAAATATTGTTAAAGCATCCGCATCCTACCCCCATTTATTGATGTCATGTTAATTTTGCTTCGATTATTATAAGCGCAATACAATTGTCAAATTTATTAATGATAATGACTCACTCTTAAACTTAATAGTTTTGTGGTTTTGGATATGGATAAAATTGATTTGAATTTAAATAAAAGAATTATTTATTTTTACAAAAGCAACTATTATTTAGTTATAAGTCTGTTTTGGCAACTACTCTGGAATATTAGTAAAATGTGGGATTGGACCACCATTAACAAATGGTTGACTTTTTTAGGATTTACGTTAATTTCATAATGTTGTTATAGCTTTGTGAAAATTAAAGAGGAGAAAATATTAAACAAATTATATTCTCTGTTGATATATTGTGAAACATGACACACACACGAAGTAACATTTAACCACACCCGTTTGTACCCCGTGCCAATATTAAGAATAATGAACAAAATAATCTAGACAAAATATAAAAAACACGATAGCCTTTAACCTAAATTGAGATAAAAACATGTATCATCGAAGTGCCGAAGACAAAGAGAACTGGTTATAATAATGTATGGACGCTTCGTCATAATTATAAAGTTCCGGCAAGGAACCCTAAAAAATAACATTTTTTTTTCGAAGCCTATGTATAAAAATTCATTACTCATTTATAAACAGTTTATTCAATATCGAATGATGTCATGATACCTAAGTATATTTTAGTTAGCTATCTACCAAACCAATTGTATAAAAGGTTGACAAACCTAATTCAATTAAGTAGTGATTTCATAAAACTTGTATTATTTATTGGTCACGAACTACCATCACAATAATTATAGGTTTTTTTTTTGTTTTGAATTCACTCAAAAATTATTGCTTCAACGTTAAATTTTGCTAATAGAACGTGATTAACATAAAACAGTAGTGAGCATTCATTTCTAAAGATTTCATTTAAAAAAAATTAAGTTCAAAAACTAAAACCCGACTACTTAAAAGTGTGAAACAAAAAATATAAGACCCGTGGTATACGGCCACATTTCCCTTTGATTTAATACTTTATTAGAGTAAGTAATAAATAAAAATGATACAACTCACCCTGCGTCTTAGTTGGATAGAGTTCGATATCGTTGAAGAGGCTTTGTACTCGGTGGGCGGGCGCCGGCTGGTCGGGCGGGCCGATACGGCACTCCCACGCGTGCGCCACCTCCCTGGGAAAACGGACCCTGTTTTAATACATTTCAGTGGCGTAACTACAGGGTGACAGCAGTGGCTAAATTATATCATAGGCCCAGGCTATAAGTAGGCCCCTAATACGAATTTTACAGGGGTCCCTCTTGAGAAAAGCGGATGGCCCTTCTTTCGGCGTCGGCGTTTTTTCCGCCCTCAGTAATCAGAAAATACGATTCTTTCTGGCAGGGCCCCATCGGACGAATATGCTACGAGTCCTCCATGCTATAAGAGTTTATCACTTTACCCAAAAAATGTAATCATTGATAATGAATTTATAAAAAAAAACATTTATGCGTGTAATTTAAACATAGTGGACACGTAAGCGTAACGAAAAGATTAACAAGTGTATAAGAAGTACTTTCAGTTTGAATATTTAACTCGGCCTATGTTAGGTACTCTATATTTTTAGGTGCACGGCGTGTATACTGGGTCTTTTAGGGAACAGTTGAATTTAAAAGGTTTTGTATGCTTCCGAAAAATATGAAATCTGGTTTACCTTTTGAAGTGTCTACTACATGGCCCAGCAGCTACCTAACTCAAAAGTTAAAGACCGTTTTTAATAAAAATAAAACAAGCGTCTAAAAAGTGGGAAAAACGGAATTTTGTTAACAAATTTGTAACTCTGCAATAAACAAATATTTTTAAAAATGTTTCTAGGATTTTGTAGCTTAGACTATGAGTTTTCAAAACAATATAATATTTTTGTGTGAGTTGTGAAAAGTTGAATTATTTGAACACCTGAAAGTGGGGAATATTTTATGGATTTATGCATGTCATAAAATAAACGAAAAGGTAATTTTACGATACAAAAATATTTTTTATTAGTCCAAATACAAAGAAATAATAATAACGGGAGCGTACAAAATCTGGGATAAGCTCCTTTCACCCATTTTGAAAAACTGCTGGAAAGAACGATTGATACGCCAAAGATACAATCCACTTTTTTATCAAGGTTGATCGTAAAAAAAGCTGCAACAGCATTAAATACTGCATGTATTTAACAAAATTCATTTCAATATAAAAAAAAAAACTGGAAACTACGAAAACAAAAAATGAAACACCATCCTACAGCCTTTGAAAATATTGACGCGGTGTGTACACTGACCCTTTCAGGGAACAGCAGCAACTTACACTCACTGGCGTCACTTAGGCATTTATTTATCCCTATTAGCCTATTACTACTTAGATTTTTTAGGAAGGGTAACCTGAACCTACTCTTTCTTGGTAAGAATGAATTTTGAGTTCAAAATTTCGACTGTTCCTTTAAAGACCCAGTATACACACGGCGGGTTAGGTATAGGTATTAAAAATATATTAAGCCTTTGTGTCAAGTGCTCATTCCCCATAGTAGGTATTTGTTAGTTTATTTTATTTTAGATGTGTATTTTCCTAATGTACAATTTAGTAAAGTAATCATTTTTATAGACACGTGTTATAAAAAGTAAATATTGAAGTATTCGGTCGCTTATGTAAGCCTATTGCATAAATTGCAATTTATTGAAATATGATCATTATAAATGACGAGATGATGGTCAAGGTGAAACGGTTTATTTTGAATACGTATTATATTTCGCTACGTCAACATGAATTGCCACTATGTTGACCGCACAAATAGTAGATAAAACAAATTTTTTCGTTGATTCATTCATACAATATAATTAATACCTAATTTTGCTTTAATATTAAAGCACAGATAAGTCGATATAGGAATGTTTTCTTAGTATGTCTATCTATATTATTACTTTTTCATGTACCAAGAAAGTATATTATTTCTGTCGCCTCTTTAATTAATTTTAATGTTCGTTTTAGTTCAACTGCAATATTTATTTCATATGGAAGTTACTTGGTTAGGCAATTTGTTATTTAAACATATTACAAATTCATTAGAAACGCCGGCTAGACATAACAATGGATGCCAAGGGTCTGATTACCAAAGAAGCTGCGGCTTTAAGCCGTTCCCACGTGAAAGTCTGTAGAGTCGGCAGCTAGACGTAATGATAATAGTATAAGGATACCAGATAAGGTAATGGGAAAGTATGTTTTACTATGATTTTTAAGACTAGACGTCTTCATCATAGTATGTCTAAAACATTAAATCAACAAATTAAATCGTAAACTATCAATAGAAACATGTCAGAATTACACGATCTCTATTTAGTCTAAATGAAATAAGCACTTTCTGGTTTACATAAATATCTCAATCGAAATGATAGACTTACGTCATAGATTGTATGACAGAAGATAGAAGATCACAATCGCATCGATCGTCAGAGGAATATTTCACAAGCAACACACTTTTATGACACATCATAATAATAATACTGCTAAAAAACTTCATGATAAACTTTCGATAAAACGTGCAAGACTGAATCAGTCAACAACTACCGTTTAATTGATAGTTTATAAGTGGATTTGTCATTTTTGTGACGTGACGGATCGCTCGGTCTTGACCTCGGCGATAAGACAGTGGCGATCTATTGGACGTTTCCTTTATTTACATTATTTTAATTGTATTGTTGTACACGAGTTAGGTACTGTTCTTATATATTAAAAATATAACCATATTTAATTAATTCGAAGTCCTTTTCACTTGATATTACTGTTTTCATACTATTTTCTACAATATAACTAAATTTTAAATGCATTTATTACAAAGCCAAAGTCAAATACCCACATAACAAGAAAATGAACCATATGGATGATACCACGGGGAACAGCTAGTTTTTGTGATAATTATATGTCGAGAATATTCTTTAGTAATTGTAATGACTAAATCATTCTCAAACAGTAATTCAACACACACTATATTTTCTCATAAGTTATTTTAACCTGGATAATCCTATCCTATCCGAGAACAAAGAGCGGGCCGTTCATTGTTCGATGCTTATTAAACAACGTAAAAATGACTGATGAGGTCAGTGTGGCAGTAATTCAATCAGGGTAGAGTCAGCGTTCGGCTCCTTTATAGACGATGTTGGAGTACCGAACCAAAGTAGGTACAATTCATAATACCTTCGTTATTTAAAGCAATAAATCGTTTCCATGTAAAATACAGTAAAGCTCAGTGATCTAACACTGAGCATTATTGTATTACTGTATTGACGTATTCTGAAAAATACCGTTGTTTGTTCCTATGTCCCGCATATTATTTTTAATTGTGACATAATTTTTCTTTAATTGTGTACTTACGTTACTATACATAAATAAGGTAATTAATACTTCGCTAATCTATTAAGATTTATATTTTCACTTATCCTTTCACGCCAAACAAGTCAACCAATTGACATGGAATTTGGCAGAAGTTAAGTTAGATGCCTATATTAAATAATGTAAAGGATAAATTATTATTTTTATAGTACCTATATAACGTGATTTTTTTTTCAGTTTTATTTTTCACTCAACGCTTCGAGTTCTCATCGTCACAGAATCTTTATTTGACATATTTTGTATCTGAATCGATTTCGTAATACCTACCAACTCGTAAATGATAAAATGATACACCAGCAAAGGTTTTTAACAAAATGTACAGATATAATGAATTGAAATACCTACACACAAATTATATTTTTATAAAAATGTTATTACGAAAAAATCTAGCATCTGCTCGTAAAATAAATATATTTTATTGGGCGGACGAATTAGTTTAAAATGCACCTATTTGCATACAATACATTAGAATAGCTAAAAGTCGAACACTCACAAATATTTCATGAATGACGTAATTTCTATTGAAATGATTAATCAATATTGATGGGAATTTACTACTAGAGACAATATTGAGATTAACTATTTTGCTGTAAAAATATTATTTTGTGTTTTTTGTCATTCGCAATTTTAAAAAAGAAATTTTTGGCTGTTTCCGTTTTCAAAGTTGACGGATGACCGTAAAAGCGATACCAATGTCGGAAAAGAGCAAAGACTAGAAACAAGCGTGCGACCCAGGCTGGCGAGCGTTTACAAAAATATACCATGACATCATGGTGTGCGACCGAGACCAGCTCCGCCGTCTCCGTCACACGCAGCACGCTTATTATAAATACACTAGCGAGTGCATTTACTCCATTCGCGTTCAATTAACAACGTTCGATTCCGCGATTCAGACGTTCGACTGATAAGAGAAAGTCTTTTTTTCTTTTGTTGACGCAGGGTAAATCTTCATAGATACCCGACTCTTGGGTGGGATGTTGAGTTATGTGAGATTGTACTCACTAATAAGCCCAGCGATGGCTGCCGCCAGGCCATCAGGAGCCTGCGGGATCGCTTTCGCATACGCTTCCGCTGCCCCTCACATGCGTTGGTCCGCTCGTGGCTGGCAGAGCACGTCTCAGGAGGAATGGTCTCGCCATTGATAAGAGAAAGTCCTAAGCGTGGTAACGCCAACGCACGTCGAGCCCCCGTCAATACTTTCGACACGATACATGTACATAACGGTTAAACTAAAATTGGTTTTCGACGAATTGTTTAAACGCATACTTTGCGTATGAGATCATTTAAACAAATTATATTACTTTCAAAGTTTAACCGCAAAAATATCTTCGTGAACGCAAATTAGCAAGAAATACATTTTAAAATGTCAAATATAATAAATATTCCTCATATTATTACACTACATTCCTAATTATTTATTTAATTATTATTGGGAAAAATAGAGAATGGGTTTTGTTAATATTAATATTTTTGGATGGAGAATAATTTTTAACTTACCATTTTAAATATTAAAACATTACCTTAATAATATAAACGACCAAGGAAATTAAATGAAATAACGATGTTTTTAGTGAAAAAACTGCTCAAACAAAAAACATAATAACCATATGAAACAGGTATTTACTTTAATAACACAACTTATGAACTCGGATGAGACATACATAGTCCTCTATTGTCCTACTAACGAGGCATCTATGATAGTGTTCATGATTACGCATATAGACGAACGTATAGCACATATAAGGCAAAAACCTGTCATGACAGTTTGATGCCAAGAGGTCGTGACTAAGTGCGAAGCTTTTGGATCTGACGTCATATAATGTTGTTGACCCAAGTAGGTACAAAGTCATCAGCATTGTTCTCATTTCATTTCTACCTATCACCCACAGCTACAAGGTGTAAGACAGAAAATATATCGATTATTATCAAATGCCGCAATGTCAAGATAAAATTGATGACTTCACTACCCTTATAGGTATTGCTTACCACTTGTTTTATATTATTTTATTCATTTTTACCTAACAAATCAGTTGAAGTATCGCCATTGTAAGGTTTTAAAATATATACCTGATAAAGGGTATGCGCATTAAATCAACAAAAGCGGCGACTACGTAATTAGCGACATCACCTCCGCCCCGCGGTGTAAACAAGCCATGATGTCATGTTCATGTTGTTGACCCAACCGCTATGTATGCCGGCAATAGTTTTTTGAATATAGGTATACTACATGATGAGAATTGATAAACATACAATGAATATTTTTTATTATACCAACACAAGCACCTTTTATTTCTATAGTTTCAAATATAATTGCACTTTTGTATCTATAATTATAGGATTTTGTGGCACCTACGGTCCTACGAGTAATTTTTATGTTTTTAAAACCTTACCGCAATACTGCTACATTGAGTGATGGTTGATTTACTAATGGCAATTTTTTTTACAAGGTTTAGTTACAACATTTTAACCCACATCAAAAAAGTTATATTGGTTATAAGTTTCATTGGTTGTACAAATATACATAAAAGGGCATCGCGAGCAGACCTAATATGTAGTTAAAAATGTACAAAAAAGTTAAACATTTACCTATCTGGGGTTCAGCACCGACTCCAAACAGTTTTGTAATACAAGTAATAATTAATTATTTAATTGTTAAGCCTTTACTATTTCTCGATGTTGCATGTTGGTTAAATTATATATATCTTAAGGAGTGTTTATTTTACAGTGAAATAAGTAAACAATGTAAATTATTAGATAGAATTTTAAGAAACTTACCTGGCCAAAGTGCTTTTTAACTTGACAACGCTGTTGGATTTACTAATATTTTGCGGGATCATTTTACACTGAATGGTTTCGGCTTGCTTTAGCGTCGAGGCTTGAGGCAGTTCGCACATGAGGGGTTCCATTCTGCAAGGAATGGATGCTCTCTTCGGTGGAGATGTGCGCGGGTAGGTGTGATGCCGGGAGGAACTAGCCGATTGTTCGCTGCACCTTGACTTCGGAAGGGTCCTGGCGCACAAGACTGTGGCTGCATTCTTCAAATGCGTTCGAAATCTATTATTACTTTGGGTGCTCAATATTGCACCCTCCATCGTAACTATGGTAATTTTATTTATCACTCCACTCAATGTATATTCGAATCCATTGTTGTAATTTTCACCACACTTTAGTTCAAATAATACACTATCTTTTTAAGATCATTTTAGATTATTATTTTAGGATTAGTCTTAGGATTAATGCGACACCATGAGCTCTGACTTATTATATTTTGCTGCAAAAAATCAATGTAATGAAAATTCTACGAACTGTATTATAAAAAAAAAATCTTTTAGCGAATAGCAAATATCGTGATCGTGCTATATAGTTACCTATTATGTTATAAATTATTTAACGTAAACTAAAGGATTACTTGTTAAATTTTAGTTGCGGTCTACTTAACGCGTTGCTCGCTCGACTGCATTGCGGTAATAGTCGACTTGACTCGATCATAAGATAAAATGCAACTTGGCACTGCCGATTTTCTGAAACGGTTATTTAGCTTTTTGATCTAGACATGTTTTTATGTAGATTTACATAACAGAAGATCATGTTGCTCGCGAATTAATGTTTAAAATACAAAATAGGTAAGACTAGTTTTAGTTTTGTAAATCATTTAGATTTGCGGAAGGCTTTTAGGACACGGACGGTCAGCAGAGGTGCGGTGGGGCAAAGCGTAGGCGCGCTGACATCACCGTCGAAGCCGCTCTTACATCAGCGGCTGACGGCTGCCTCCCACCGCCCGACGCCTGCGCGCCCGCGCCCCTTCTGCCGCTAAGACACGTCGTGACAAAAGACTGGCGAAGGGAGAACAGATCATTGAACGTACGCAAGGACCTTCATCATCATTTTTTCGTTATACTAATGTTATTTATTGCACATCTTTAATGATTTTACTGTTACAAAACATACATCGTTTTTAAAATTGAACTAATACGGGAGGACATATTTATTCACAAAAATAATTTAGTTGTCACTTGTACAGAGCGTAACAAAATAATTGCAATTAGTGAAACAGAGGGTATAGACGAACTTGTAAGTGCAACAGAACAATTTATCACCGCCCACGTCCATTCAGGCGACAATGCGACATCATTGTCGGCACATTCTGTTCGGGACGGTCAATAAAGCTTATTATAGATGTGTCGTGTCTTTGTTTGATTTAGTTATCGATTAGATATATCGAAACAAGCCACGGCAATATTGTCAATTTATTTTAATATTTTTGCTTTCTACTAAGAAATTTTGTTTCAGATTATTGTTAAGACCAAGTGAGAGATTAACCAAAACCATGCCATAGTATAAAACATTTTTAATTTTTTTTATTTCAATCTGCATGACAAACATTCTGTGCCAAAATAATAACGATAATTTTAAGTAACGCCTACGGTTTATGCTCAAATAATCATAACTACCTGCTAATTGCAGCTCTGCGATCATTATTAGCAGTTATTTTAATAAGCATCAAGCCGCGTAGGAAACCAGTACCGAGAGATCAAGGACGAATATCGCCCACAGTACATCTGTAATTATGCCTACCAGTTACTCGATTTCATGTCAGTTAACTCATAATTGTCCTAATTGGTTTCTGTTAATAATATAACGACCGCTTCTGTACATGACCTGTTTGCTACTTATTGACGTTAGATGTGTCGGGGTCACATAAATTGTTTCAAATTGTTATTATAGGCAATTGGGTATCAATAATATAAAGCAATTGTTTGTAAAATCGTCAATAAAATTAGTCTTTATTCTAATTGTTTTACAAACATAACAGTGCAATTACAACGAAAATGTTAATAAAGTAGAGATCCTGTATTTAACAAATTTAAGACAGTCTTGGCGAAACGTAAAGAAAACGTAACATGTGCTTTGTATTAGACTTCAGACCCGAACCGAAAAAAAACGAATAACTAATAACCGTAAATAAAGGTGAAAACAGCAGTGTCCTATATTTCCCACGACAATGATATTAAATTGATTTATCAATCACGGAGCGGCGGATGCGCTGCGGTGTCGGTGGCCGACGGCGTCCGTGGGCGGAGGGTCCCAGTTTCACCACTGCATGTTGATAATAAATATTGAGCCACTAATAAATCTCAACGATTAACATGTCTTAAATAATTTTATTAGGTACATACGAGAAGCCCGCCCCTACTTCGCACAGGCAATCCTAACTCTTAATATTATAGCCTATATTTACAGGTGATAGTGTAGCTTCCCAACTGTGAAAGAATTATTCAAATCGTCAAGTAGTTTCGGAGCCTATTTTCAAACAAACAAACAATCAAATATTTCTACTTTGTAAAATTACTGCGGATACAAAATACCATATCTTTGTCAAATATCTCAATCGTTTCATATAACAGCGGAAACTTTACTTGTTAGTTTTTATCATATGTTTTCGCAGAATTTTATCTAGATCCAATCCCATCTCGCGATTAGTTAAAGGTCGTGAACGAGGATATGGTAATCGAAGTCGTGCATCCATGTGCTTACATAACAAAGGTATTATTGTCTTGATCGGTACATTGATGCGTTCAATTAAATAAGCCTAAGTGCAAATTAATTTGTTGCCAATAAATCAAGAAACAAGGCAAGCGCGAGTTGTATTTACGTATCAAAGTTTCATAGTTATATATTGTCTAAATTTCCTAATTAAAATGAATTCGAATAAGTTAAAGACGTTTTGTAAAATAATATTGCAAAATTAAAGTGGCACAGGTGAAAATTTGGCACAGATTTTGAAGGTAGCAGAGTCTACCTTATAATGTATATTAAAAGCAATTAAGGGAACTGAAACGGGTGAACGTAACGGTATTAAGGGATATAGAGATAATCTCTTTTTATTTAATTTAGCTCTGACATATTTAACACAGCATAGTCATTTTCGTTGGCAGTATAATTTTTGGCACAAGGACACAATTTATTTTAAAAGGTATCAGTCCTGAATTGTAAACAGAAAAAAAACATTGATTAAAAGTAACATGTTCAGAAAGAAAAAAAACAGCTAACGGTACAACGGACAGGCATCGTATGTACATAAGATCATCGCCGTTTAAAAACCGTTGCCTAAATAACCTGAACAAGTTGAACACTGAAGATAAATGATAGTTTGAGATCTAGTCATAAAAGATTGTGTGAAGACGTGTCCGTTAGTGAATAATAGATGGAGGTCAGCCGTTTCGACGTATCGATTGTGCTCTCATCTCGAACGAGTTCAAGACATCCTGGCACCAGCGTGCTAGCGAGATATCACTGGTATCCTGTTGTAGACAAGGAAATACTAGTTTCCTATTATATATTTTATGTCTCAATAACATATGTTACTTTTTAACCGGCTTAAAATATATCAAGAGTTAAAATGATTAATTGTCATTTCTCAAATCAAAATGTCCCCTGAAAAAGGAAAACAATTTTATTGGTTTTACTATACTGAAGAACCTGTAGAGGTCCTGTATCATCGTAGAAGACCTCAAAGATACCACAGAACTCAAAAACGAAATTCTTTAATAGAGGACTAAACCGCTGTATTGGCAGTAGAAGCAACTAGCAAGTTTCTAACTTGACGTTTACACGTGAAATTGTTAGTGAAATGGACGTCAAAAGTGTAAATTGGGCATTAGAAGTCTGTTATATCTTTCTTTTATGAGTTTAAATATTTACAAAATAAATTTATAGTCGCAATAAGAATGTCAACAAAATCAGAAATATTAAGATCTAATTTCTTATATGTGATGTATCAAAATTCCAATTAATTCTAATTCTAAATATAGTTTCCTACTGCCCTCCCCGCTGACCCCGGAAATAACTAAGAATTGATTGCTACAGATAAAATTCCTGCAATAACAAATGCCTGTATGTTAACCACACAAGTTAAGAATGTGACATAGCTTGTTAACATCCTGGTAGTTAATTAAAAGGTATCATTCATTCGATTTTACTCTCTCGAACCTAACTCATAATAATTCATTACACTGCCCTGGCAGAACTCTAAGCCATTAATCAAAGAATTGAATTGAAATCTTTATAATGTCGTACATTAAAAAAATAAATGTGAGCTCACGATTTACAACACAGTTATTTGAAATATGTCTCTATCTCTACATATATTAATTTTACTGTATTACTTATAACTTTCTTGTGACAGTTACAAATATTGGAGTTTAAAATTTAACCTTGTCCGCTTTAGCCAATTGTGCAACACTATAAACATTTACCAGAACCTAATCTCCTAATAATATAATAATTTGTATAGCTTTAACTTGAAGAAAGTTTTTGGTACAGGTAATGATGTAGTATTAAATCAATTTCAGTAGATCATTATTTTGTAAATATTAGAAACATACAAATTATGGTAAGAATTGGAGTTATATTATAGAGAAAGCTTTAACGCAATTAGGATTTTTTCGCTAACTACTCTTTAAAATGTATGAATGAATGGCTTCTTTTGAGCTATTTTGAGTTAAGTAACTACAACGGTAAAAATATTAATATATCTGATCCAACTATCTATCATTTTTTGTATAAAATATTATACAAGTGAAATATTTAATAACAAATTTAATGGAAGGAACTCATATTCATACTATCCACATAGAGAATGAAATCCCGATTCGAGATCGTGAAATCGGAAGCCCGAGGGAAAAGAAATGTTAACGACAAATTAAAATAATAACACCTGTTTCACTACGGATCTCTAAAAACCATCATTTCAAAAATATTGACTTAAGTCAGATAACATGTACGTTTGTTTTGTTATCATCGGAAAGTTTTTGTTTAGTTGCCAGGCAACGTAATTTGCAGTAGAATGCTTTTCATTCATTTTCTATAAATGGCCATTTACTTGCAGACTCGGATAAACATAAGATCGTCGTATAGTATTACAAAAGTATTATACGAACGTATGTAATTAAAACGAGATCGGAGCGAGCGATAATTTAAACTTAGAAAAAATAAAACTTAAAGATAATTTCTT
>DVWM01000121.1:0-13750 GCA_018235105.1 Junonia coenia | reverse complement strand
GCATAGGTATCGCTTGAGAAATCACATAGGTACCTATATGTTTCAATAAGAACAAAAAAGCGTATTGATAATAAATAGTAAGGTTTTCAGAAGTCTAGAAAATTCCACTAATACTTTTGCCACTTTAATTTATAACTGGAATTAGGTGCTATCATAAATTTTATGATAAGAATTCCAGTTATAAATTAAAGGAAACGTGTGCTTAATAAATCCAACGAACTAAAATCCTCTGGGAAGAAACATGGGTAGATTTGACCTCCAAGAGTAATTTTATTGAATCTAATAATTCGCAGTGGGTCTCAGTCGCAGGGAGACGGTCAGGAAATGGGATGAAATTGATGCTATTTACTGTTGTGCATGTACCCGACATGTGCCACGAGCATTTTATTGACTGATTTATATATCATATGTATATAAATTTTGCCAAAATTCAAAAGGGATTTTTTTAATAATACGAAAAATATAGGTGGTAAACATTGATCGCTTTACCTTAAATATTTTTTCCTGTTTGGAAAAAAAAATTAATTTCGTTAATTAGGTTTCAATTAATGCGTAATAAAGAAATAGGCGATTGCTACATTTTTTTACATAAAATGTAGAGCACTATTTCACAAACCTCGAAGAATTTTTTGTGAAATTATTATAAATACAGACAGCGAAAATTCTTTCGTAAAATTTAAATACTTTAACATTTTATAATATAGTTGTTTTTAGTGGCTCAGAGCTAAAAAGTTCTCTTCATTGCTCTCTTTTTTGTTGTGTTCCTACTTCGTATATTACGTTGTTCCAACGCTATTTCGCTTTATCACTGTTTTTCAGTTAACGGAAAAGTTTCACACTGTGTTCATTAATTCTTATATTTTTTATCAACTTCGCCGCTGTGTCGACCTTTTTGTGACCTTTTGTGACCTCCAAATTGGTTGTTAAAAGTTCGTCTCTGAGAGTAACAGTTACAGATTTTTTTTTTATTAAATGACTATGGAATATCCTATTAAGAGATGATGTTATATTTATAATTTTCGATTATAATTATAAAGTTTGATTTCGGCAACATTTATTTTGATTTAGGATATATTTAAATTTTGCTAAATATTCAGCAAAAAATCAGTAGTCGTCTAAATTCTAAAGGACATTGAACTTTCTTTTTAGGAGCAGTATATCAAACTGATTAACACCTCAAACCAGTGTCATAAAACCGTTTTTGCGTGAAAGAAATTGCTTGTTTAAAAAAAAAAACTCGTCGAGTCCCAGTTGCGAATTGAGAGCGATGAGAGCGGAACGAGTTGGGCTGGCTCATGCACTTGACAGATCATCCGCCATTTTTAAGTACATATGAAGCGGGTTACACACGAACATCGTATTTCTGTAAAGGGATTAGCAGTTAGCGCTGAGGTTCAAAGCGTTCGTGTCAATATGACGGGACTTATGACGTTGACATTTGATGATAAAATTCCAAAATGGCGGCGATCAATCTTTAATGGCATAGATGTTAGCACCTTCCTAGCAATTGTTATTGAGTGCTAATGAGCACAATATACATATAATTTTACTGGCGTATAAAATATAACTAAATATTACTTTTCAAGGAACTTTTCGTAAAGCTACAAAGTTGAAAATTGGAATATTGGCGATTGCGACAAATGTATCCTTCTAACTATAAGGACAGTAAATGATCACAGAAATTGATCGAAAGGTCGTTGATTAAAGATGCTTTCCTAGTATTACATGCGCAATTGAGAGTCACATAATATTCTACGCTTATACGCTCTACATACTGCACATATTAAGACATTGAAAACAAAGACGAGTTATTCGATGCATTGTTATGTAACATTATACAATATAATCGTTTACGCACATCGTTACATCGCTGGTACTATATCGATGATTTCATCTTTAAATAAAGAGTACACGGTTACGATGAATTCATTTTTAATAAAGCTGCTTTACAGTTGTATAAATTAAAGAAATAATAAAGACAATGTCAATAGAAATATAGCATCAGAGAGGTAGTCCTGGAAAACTATCGCCATTTTTGATAGTTGAATTGAAATCTACTCCCTAAACAGCATTTGAAACGCGACAATGATAGTTTTGTACAATAAAGCTTTAAAATTACTTACTAACTTAAGAACTAAATCGTTTTCAGAAAAATAAATATCAATAGAAATATTGTACCAGCGAGGTAGTCCTGCAAAAACTATCGCCATTTTTGACAGTTAAATTGGACTTCATTCTCAAAAAGTTACTGAAACCCTATAGCGATAGTTTAGCTTGAAAATTTTACAAGGTAATTATTTGAGTACATAAATGTTCTTCCTAGTGCCATTTTATATTACGATGATAAAATGTATTGTGTGGGAGCATCTTTAAACCGACTCGCTTGACCCCCTACGTTACAGAGGATACGAGAGGCTCTACATTTTGCATAACGGCGCACTTTAAGAGTCCTCCGGGATTAATCGGAAAACTTGGATAACTTTGCCTCTATATTTTACAAGTTTAACGTTTTAAACTGTCGCCCCGTGTATATCGGAAAGAGTCCATCGTCTTTTAAACTAGTTTTATTTTGATTATATTGTTTACTTTATAATTTTAGTCGTATTTTATCTTTGAAACACCGAAATATGAAATTGCAAACATGTTACAATATAGTTAAATCGAAATAGTTAAAAGTAAAACGATTAATACTTGTTTTACGTTTAATTCTTTCGCCTCAAGTCTAAGACGCTTAAGTAGTACAACTTGCAAGTAAACCTTTACAAGTTTACCAAGTATCTCAGTAAACAAAATAAAGAAAATGAAATACAAAGTAATATCAGAACAGGTTATTGCCGAGGTAATGTTTAACGTGAAACTAGCGCAAGGGATACGCCAGCATCCGCCATCGTTTAGTCGATTTCCTTGCCGCGGATGATTTCTAGGAAACTGGAGTTATTTCCTATATAACTAATATAACTTTCTATAATTTTTGTACAATAATAAAAAAAAACATTTGAGTTCACCTTTCTCTATAATTGTGTACATGATATGCACGCGTTATTACTTTAGAAATTGCTTACTAAGTGTTTTTTTTTACAAAAGTAGATTAATTTGTCCGTTCTCTCGTTGGCATGTTGAAACGCTTTTATTTTGTGATAAAGTTTTTTTTTATGATATTCAATGATTAGTGCTGATAAGTATATTTTCCTTTGTATTGCTGATAGCTGAGTAAATTAGCGTGACACATTTTTTTATATGATATTCTCAGAAGAATAAATAGACTGTAGTTGTATTTGTCGAGATAACATATTTAAAAGCATTATTTCAATGTTACTTCATTCATATTGCATACTTAAAAAATCATTAGTGGGTAATTATTTGAAACAATGTGTACACAGGATACACGACTATGATACTATATTGAATATTTCATTTCTATTGCTTTTTTGTGGTGAATAAGATAGGGGTCATTTTAATGCGATATGGGCGGTATAGGCTCATTAGGCTCCCTATCTCTTATTGATCGATTTTGACGGATTATCACTTAACGCTTAAGTGGTGAACTGACGTTTATGGGAAAATTAGCAGATAGTATATTATAGGCAAACCGTTTACTGCTATTGTTAGGAAATTTCGTAAAAATTGACATGTAATATGTTTAAAACATTGACCATTCATATTACTCAGGTATATAGGAAGTATTTTACTAGAAACATATTTATAAAGGTGCGACTATATATTAAGATAAACGTCCATTTGTAGAAAACAACCTGCTTTCCTATTGAAGAGAGCAATTACTTACCCCTATAACCGTTCTGCTAGTGATTGCTGAGCACCGGGTATGCGAGTCTATATTTTCCAAGCTACGCAGAATTCTTCGCACTTTACTTACTAAACAGTATTTACTAGACAAACTGAATTAAGGTCTACAGATATATGTTTATTTCTTAGGTATGTTTGCAAAACATTTCTTTCACAACTTACATGGATACATTAAGATGGACGTCTGTCACTGCATCAGACCTTGATCCAATCTGCGCTTCCTCTTAATAAAATAAGCGTATGTCTTTGACACCCACTCAGAAAACTATTTGTGAAACGGCTATAGTTTTAGAATGATTATGTACTTAAGATAATTCCCTATTAAATTCGGCTAGAGTAGATAATAGGTCAGTATAGTACTAAGTAGCAGGTAATGTTGAGGATATAAAAATATAAGTACGATTTAAAATGTAATGGAATTATAGTACATTTTATTTTGTGTTTTTTGTGGTCAAATTCTTTTTTTATATATTTAAAGAAAAGTGCCTTAAATGTTATTCTAAATCAGAGCATTTACTTTTGCCATTTACCTAATCTCATAATTATCGCAATCAAAATCTTAATTTCATAATAACAATCGATTTTGATTGATAGACTTTCGAACGAACGAAACGAAACGTAAATACGTAATCAACTAAACAATGGAACGTACGCTACGTTAATAAAAATATACAAAATGACCTCTTTTAATTCTGGCTTTGAATTAAAAAATTACGTAGAACTGAAAAATAATGTTTAAATTACCCTCATAGATTCCGATCTACTCGTTCCAGTCATGCAATTACAGGTCTGGAGAGACAAAAGCGACGTCTGAAGTGGAAATAAAACCGTCTCACGGTTTCAGCTGAAATATTTCTGTGACATTTTATATTCAAATCTCGGAGAGCAGGAATATGAGGATGATCCGCAACGTTGGAGTTTTATTTGTTCTGGCTCTTATTTTCTTATTGTAGCACACTATGTTTACTAGGTCATACCATGGTTGATGTTATTGAGACGTCATTATTTTAATTGCTAGTTATTTTATATCCATTTGCATAGTACGTTTTATTTAATTATGAAAAAATATCTATTATTTTAACAAAGTACAGACGTAAAGTAACACCTGTGAAGGTAATGTATGTTAGAATTTTTCTGACACAGGTAACTGATGTGTTATGCGTATTTAAGTCAAAATTATTTATGAAGCAACACAATAAGCGTTCCCTTTTTGAATATTCTCATAACCATAACAAATTTTCTGTATTGCTTTGAATTCATGGCTGTTAGCCAAAGTTGCTCCTTTGAGAGACATTTGCGTTCTACGTGTTGAATGTTTAAGCATAAAATAAATTAATAAATACCTATATAACCATGGTATGACTTAGTAAACATTTTAAAAATATTTAAAGTAAGTAAATATTTTTGTTGAAGTGATCTTTTATAAATAAAAACTGAAAAAAATCGAAAGTTAAGATTTAAATTTCGAATCGGCTACAATTTATTGCTAAGGAGGTTCTGATCCAATAAAGAACCTTTGTGCTGGTCGAGCGATGTCCCAGAACAAAATGTCCGCCGCATTCGTTGGAAGGGTCAGACAGGCGGAAAACCACGTTGACGTGGGTAACCGATGGATACTTGAATAGGTAATACTAGATAACGAGCTTTGAATACGAAAATATTAAGTTACCTGTCCCTTTGACATACGAATTAATACTGCCACTTTGTTAAATCTCTTTGTTATTATGTCTTGATGCGGAACTTCTTGGGCAGCGATTCAATAATTAAGAAGAAGATTAAATTGAGAGTCAAAATGTTTAGACTGCATCACGTTTAGGCACGTAGAAAGAAAAATAAAAAGAATCATATATTTTGAGCAATTTTCACTCTTTAATTAAGAAACAGACTTAGTATAATACTAATCGTTACATAAATATTGCATAAAAGCATATTCATAAAAGGGAGGTAGTTTTGTTTCTCGTGTACGTCCTTAAATGATAGGATCGTGTTACATTGACAATCGTCGAGTTTCTATGCAATTGACGAGGTCATTGCCCCGGCGAGGATGGAGTAATTTGTGTGTTATTACCGACTTTCCACCTAACCTGGGGGTTATTTTAACTACGGTTTCACTTCCACAGCCAGATATTATACAAACTGTTAAATTACACATGTAAACATCAATCAAAATATTGTATGTTTCACGTGTTATTGCAATTTATTGGGAAAGTAACTTCGTCAAACTTAAGTTCGTATTGTTTTAATATTTTTAATTTCATTGAAATATTTATATAATTTATTAATTTACGATAGAATAAAATTATTAATACTTTTGTACGATAAAAAACTAATAATACACAAACATAAGTAATTATAAGTATTATTTTTAATAATACATGCGCACATATAAAAATATATTTGAATATCCACGAAAAGCTAATATGAAACTAAAACAGTTGTATAAATAAATGATACTTGTAGGTAAGAGTAACTGTATAAGTGACATATGAAATTTCTTACGTACGATACGTACGAGTATTTCTTTTGAGTCACGCACATGCTTCTCGTACACTCTCTAGTTTAAGATTTCCTTTCGCGTTGACTGTCCACTTATTTCCTCTAGAAAGGCATAAGGTCTGCATGTAATTAATGGTTGGGTCGATTGGACGTGACCTATAGGAATTGGTCATTATTGGTAGTTTGATGTTATCAACTCGAATATGAACTTCACTTCAAAATATACGGACCAAAATCTTCTTCTTTAAAAGGATTCCCGACTTGTATGTCCATTTGCAAAATTAAAGCACGTTTAAAACAATAGCCAGTGACTAGTTGTTTCAATTTAACGCCTTCAAAATATGTCACTTTTTAACAAAATAGGAATTATTTAGCATATCCTGATGGTCACCGCTTTAAACAAACAGGCCGTTTCTTTGCTCTGCTCGTGGCTGGCGGAGGAACGCAGGCGGGAGGGGCAGCAACAGCAGGAAAGTGATCCACAGCCTCCCCGTTTTCGTGTTGATGGATCGCAGGGGTTTTTAGTGAGTAAAATCTCACATAATCCAACCTTTCCGCCAGGCGTCGGATATCTATGAAGATTTAACCTACGTCAACAAATAAGGCCTCCTTGGTTCCGTTCCATGTTGTCGTTTTACAAAAATTTTGATGATACGAAAGGATGTTCTTGCGAGAAAATTGAAACGCGATAAAACCAAGGTAAACCGGTACTATTGCTTATCAAAGTAATTGTACTGTATACAATATGCACCTGCGGTATTAAATATATTTCAAGGCAATATGCATTAAGATACGTCGCAGTTTCTGACACGAGGATCCAGAGGAAAGAAAGACAATAAGGGCAACCGTCTTCCCCTGAGCGAAATTGGACGAGAGATAATAGGACAATAAGACATATGAAATTAACAACATACAAAATTCCATACAGCATAATCCCTTAAATTTTAAGGGTCATAGATATCATATCCCTTATGCGTATGCTTAGGCTTGTAGACATCTTAATAGTTTTTCGCCTTGTGTGCTTTTAAAAACATATAATAAAACTATATATTTATATTTTATTAACTTGAATCAAGTCACAAGAATAAGAGCTCGTTGAGATACTTGAAGAGTTTCTTTGAAATACGTATGACAATCGATTCCACGGATGCAGTAGATCAGCAAGGTGTGACTTGATTGTCAGTTCGTAATCAGTTACGCTGCGGTTTCAAAAGCTAACCATTCGTATACACTTTCATTGGCACCTTTCTCTCGGCTGTTGACTCCACTTGCGATTTATATTAAACAGCTGCAAAATTACTTGAGCTCGCTATGCAACGCTCGTTATTAAGACAATAACAAATAAACAACTGAAAGTGAAAATCTGTTACTTAACAGTTTATTTACATTTATATTTTTTTAACGTCCCGGTTTGTTATTCGGTAAAATATAGATTTAAACTTTTGTTATAGCTCTGTTACATAAAAATAATACGAATGTTATTTTATTTATAGACTGAAATATATATTCAGATTTATCAACACTTTAGGAAAGATACATAATTAATGTCTAATTTAGGTGGTAGGCAAATATTAATTTAAAACGATCATTTTCAACTATTGTTGCAGTAGTACAGTCTAAATATTCAACTTGTTATGTCTATGAATGCTATGATTTTATTATACCCTGTTTTGCATAAAATTCCATTAAATATTGATCACTGGCAGGATTTTAATAAACAGTCCTATAATGAATCGTTCCATGGCTTAATTTAATACCTGAATTGTGTTTAATATTTATAAGCGAATAACGCCACGTGAGTAATTCTAGATAAAACGAGTCTATAATCCTGTCCACGGATTTTAATTTTTAAAAACCAGTTATCGAGGGACCGCTATCAGTGAGGACATTAAATACATTTGGATTGACATAAAGTGTCAATCGCATGTGGTTTGCCTTGTTTGTAGAGTCTAATGTTACTCCATTGCAACTGACGGTATCAATTATGTTGTTGTCTATTTATACATCCATTGACGCTGACAGGAAACTCGTTTGAGTCTGAATGTTAGGGTGGAGTTCAAAGCCGGAGACTAACTTGCACCAGTTGCTGATTGCTCTTGCAATACCTAATTGACATTGAATATTATAAACAATATTTTAAAGTTTTTAAGGCTTAATAGTCACATAAATATTGGTAGAGCTTTTAAATTTCCAGTTTCAAATATTTGATATATTTGAATTCAACTGAA
The DNA here is from genome assembly GCA_018235105.1 of Junonia coenia. NCBI lineage: Eukaryota > Metazoa > Arthropoda > Insecta > Lepidoptera > Nymphalidae > Junonia > Junonia coenia. The sequence continues at coordinate 5,222 of DVWM01000121.1, read as the reverse complement.
CCAGCCTGCCTATCTCGAAGAAGAAAAGATTACTTCAATATTTGTAACGGATTGCGCATTACTTAAACTTGTCGTATAAAAGGTAAGCAAAGCGATAACTCTTAACAAGATCAGCGGAGCGTAACGGCCAAAAGATTGACGTGTTGTGACAGTGCTCCAGTTTGCACGAAATCATTTCTTTTGGCGCCACATCGATAAATACTACGCAATATTCTAAGCTGCGTGAAAACTGTGACAGCTTACGGTATATCTGCTATATTTATTGACCTGGCTAAGATTTTATAGATATTTAAACGAGTTCTGTCAAGAAATATAAGAGTACGTAAGAGTTGCAATGTTCTTTATTAATTACGCTATCATAAATGATATTGATGCATTTTATACGACACGCTAGTTTATTATGCATGTGCGCACGCAAAGGATTATATTTCATTTATCCCAGAGACAGTTATATATATATCCGACCATTTCTGGTCTTGATAGTCAATTTATTCGTGTCCAGTCCCATCCCGTCGGTAATTTGCATAAATTGATTGCTCTGTTCTGGTGTCTGATACGGCTCGCTAATGTTGGTACAGAGGTGCGCGGGCGCCGCCGCCTAGTCCGCAGTCGCGCGCCCCTCCGACCGACTGATACACGTTTTGCGTTAATACTTAATAACATCGCATGCTGCAACACGATAATTTCCGTACGGATCGTGAATTTTTTATACGTTAAATTCAGTAGATCGGTCGCGCCCGTGTCGCTGAAGCCCGCATGTTTCATTGATGACTTCATTCTGCATAGCCGCCGCATGGCTCACGTGAAAAAACTTTGTGATTACGCTTATTAGTACAGTGATTGATAAACTCGTAGAATCAGTCAAGATGCGTCAGAGATATCAGCTAAAACATCGACCGTACGTATCACTTACTGCTAACTTCTGTAAGCTTTTATTTTACTTGCCTACTTCAATGCGGCGATAGCAATACATACATCGATTTTAAACGGCCGCGAATGCTTTTAGTAAACAATAGGAAGAAAGTAACACGCCTACATTCGTATTCAAAATGATCAAGTATAAACAATAGCATTCCTTGGGGCGCAACGATGCAGTGCATGATAATATCTATCATGGAAGAGAAGCTTTAAAATTGTTGCGACAAAATTGTGTATTTTGTACTGTTGCAGGCAAGAGTGACGCTATCAGTCATTATAGCTGTTAGTCATAATGCACACTAGAAAAAAGATGCACCGAGAATGTTAAAACACGAAGTAAGATTATCTTGTACACGATATTTCAAGAAAATTGACAAATTTTATTTATTACACTTGACAATATGTAGGAAAAACTTAAACATATTTTTGGTAGTGTAGAAAATTCGAGGACATAATGATTTTAGTACATTGTTTATAAGCTCTTTGTTGTTGGCAAAATACTGGTGTGTTTAGAAATACAAAACGTTGTTTGACGGAAAACTTCAGCGACTGTAAAAACAGCATTGAATTGTTAAACATAATATGCCTACTTAGGTACTTGTACATACTTGTTCTGACTAAAAATAACTATTGTTTGTTTCAGGTAAGTTCTGAGCCTGTCATCTCTTATGATAAGATAAAATGGTAGTATCAAGGAGTTATTCTCAAAATTTTCTATATTAACGTTATGCTAACAGAATTAGGTAAGCAACATTTTTGAAAAAAAAATACATTTTTATAAGAAGCTTATAGTCGTATTTCAGTGATTAAGGCTGAATTTATTAAAAATAATGCGGGATAAATATTTAACTTTTTTTAATTTATGCTATTCTAATGACAACTTTATGATATGGAGTTATTATGACAAATATATACATATACCTCTATATTCTTTCGTAAGTGTGTTTAGTAAGTAGGAGAACATACGTAATACCAATTAAGAGTACTGGTTCTTACAGTAATGCTACAAAAAATTGAATTTATGGCCTAGAAAATCATGGCTGTATATTATTAGTTATGTACCTATTAATGTTATTTTAATTTTTAGGTTTTGATATGGATACTTATATATGAGATTTTTGGATAGATAGATTGGAATTTAAAGAAAAAATTAGAAATGTTGGAATGATATTTTTGCGATCAATGGGAAATACAACAAGGCCATGTAAAAATATGAATATATAAAGTTAGAATACGTTATTCGTACAAAGTGACCTTAATTGGTATACGCGACGTTCAGATCTAGTCCACCCACCCAATCATCGTGTCAAGTGAAATTACACTCACGTCGAAATTTATATCAAAAACTTCCGATTACATTGCCTGTATTAAAGAATAATAAAACATTTTTAAATAAATATTTTAAAGCAAAATAGAATCGTATATTTTTGTTATTTCCTCTAAGTTTTAATTTTGCTCAAAGTTAAGTTTTAGTTTTTTATGCAAAACAAACAGCTTATATTTATATTTTAACCCATTAAATATTTCGACCAGTATAAATATGCTTGTTAATTGAATACGATAATTAAAGAAGTTTACTAACCGAAATTATTCGACCGAAAATTTAACACTTTCTAAAATAAACTATTAGCTAAACGAAACATTACAATGATAGACTTGTAGAGACGCTATAATGAATTAACGAAACGCAAATAATTTTTAATGTATACAGTATTTATTTATATGACATGTTTTTTTACGCAAAATATTTATAGTTATTTTTTTAAATATAATTAGAAAATCATTAAGAATATTAAAATAATTATATTTGGTCAAAATAGAATAGATACTTAGATAGATTAATTGATTACCTGCGCTCCTTGTAAAGGCATGTTATAGTAAAAATCATCGCTTGTATTGATTTTCATCAAAACTTTCAACCCTTGTTCGTAATCAAAATTGGACTTATTCCCATACTTATACATATCCATACTGCGACTTCCACTATTAGTACTAAAATAAACGAGGCAATTGTACTTCATTTATATAATTATTAATTAAGTTTGTCTCTTTAGACAAAAAATGAATTTATAGCATCGTAAAAAAAGGTTGAACTTAACTTACTCTTCGAATGTAATGTCCGATTGTCTCAAATAGTTGAAAGTGCAACAATAACCATTCATAGTTAGACGAAAATCGAAAAGATCCGAGCAATTCATTGATTCTTCGTTCCAGGCACATCTCATCAGCAGATCTTCACATCTAGGTGTCAACTAAACAACATAAAAAAAATTCAAATATGTTGTGCAATATGAATGTATGACATACAACACAGTATTACTGCTGTAATGTGTACTTAATAATTATATTAATTGACATATAAAGGAACATGCATATAAAAGAAGTAACAAAATGGAAAAATGTACGGACAGCACATTACTGTGAATGTGCCTATCAAAAAGAGTTACCAGAATATTGCAACAGTTTTATGTACAAAATTACAACATACTAGGTATATTTCCCATTCGATTTATACGAGTACTTCGGCAATCGGCAATACCTTACTTACTTACTGACGTCACACCGAAACAAGTCACAGAGATGGGCGAAATCTTATAAAATTTGCATGTACAATAAATATACTTTATATAATAAAATGAGATAGTACCATAAGGCCTATCATTCAATAGCCATTTAGCACACAAGTAGATAATAATCGGTCTAATTTGTAATGACGTGAGAACGTGTGCTTGAAATAAATAAAATGCTATAGGTATGAACGTAAAATGATATCGTGCTTAAATGTAAAATATTTTTCGAACAGACTAATCGCTGTTATTATTGATAATGATATAGGTCAGAAAGGTAGGCCTTTGGATATATAAATACGACTAACAAAAATATTCGGTATACGAATGAATGTTCATATTAATTGTGTCTTACAACAGGAAAAAATAACTTCACCAAAGGTCAAGAAAATCCAAATATTATATTCAAGCGAAGTAAAAACCCGTGGGACTACAGGTCATCTCCAATTACTAGAATAAATTGAACACTCACATTACGCATCAGTTCATTAACATCATAGTCACCCAAAGCGCGATGCAGTTTCAACGGCTGCACCAACTTTTCGTTCATTGGTAGCTGGTTATATAATAGGCCAAGTCCAAGGAGTAAGGAAAGCATTTGTTTCTCTGTGTAATTCTTATTTCTTTCTTCTTGCAATCTAAGAGACAAACCATCAGATTGTTATTCCTTAATGTTTAAGGCAACAAAATAAAATGACAGATATGACATAGATATGGTCTTACAGTCTCCGAGCTAGGTCCACAATAGCACTTTTACTGATTCTGTTGTTGGTACAAATACCGACAGCTGGAAATATAATTTTACTGACAGATACTCCTTCCGGCATCTGTGTCGTAACCAGGGGTGCGCGGTAGTAACGCATAAAGGTCATCCATACTAAGGACACGGAGCATATGAGGGCACTGATCATTGTTATTATCCAAATAACTCTAATGACAAATATATACTGTTAGTAATTCCGTCATTTTGGAAGAGAGATGTAATTAAAACAAGCCCTATCAACAAAAACATTAACAAAATATGCAATAAATTGGAACAGAATTTATATAAGAAACTATGTACTTATATACATAGCATTTCTAGTATAATTCAAACCAACATCTCTTACATGTGACATAACATTAACCAGTCTTACGTAATGTATATAAACCTACTCTGAAAGCACCAGTAATTGCTCCGAACAAGCCTAAACAAGTTCACCTGCTCTTAAGATACTTTCACAAACATACCGTTCACACCAAGACGCATTGTCGTCAACTATGTGCTTAAGACCAGAAATAGATGACTCAGCACAATATTCTTTGCTAACATTCTTCACACTCTGCTTCAAAGCCTTAACCTTACTCGGCCTCCGAATTCTTCTTTGCAAACGATGTCGGTACGCTAACGTATAGGGCGACTGATGGGAATTCGGAATCATTTCCCTCCAAACAATAAATATGTCTTTTCGTGATAGTATTTTAACGAAGAGTGTAATTTTCAAGTTGACTTTTTAAATCAACAGCCAACGGACACATAAATGTCGTTGTTAAATATTCTATTAAATGATAACATCCAACCTTGATGTCATGTTAAATACTGTGATTGATCGACTCTTTGTAGCTATTGATTTGAAAAACAAACAAGCTTTATTTCTAAAAGAATACTAGTAAAGCTATAATTATATCCACCAATCCGCAGTGGAGCAGCGTGGTGGATTAAGCTCCATAACCTTCTCCCTAATAGGAGAAGAGGCC
>DVWM01000120.1:0-13751 GCA_018235105.1 Junonia coenia | reverse complement strand
CTTCAACAGTATATAGTACGCAGACCCGAAATATAGTACAATACTATATATTATAGTACGGTTGGCAACCCTAGTTGTGTGTTAGAAATTAATTGTTACCTAATTGTCGTCGATCTAAAAATGTAGATAATTCTATAATTTAAGCATTAATGTTTGAAGTCGGTTTTATTCCAAAATTCCAATTAAATTCACACAAGAATGTTTTATTTGTAGGTACAGGTTAATAAAATTTTAACGTTGATATCGTTTTAGGAAATTTTATAAGTGAACATTAGACATTAATTTAAGCGTATTTATTTGTAAGAAGTAAACTTTGGGCTCATGTTATAATATGTATCACATTGTAGCTAGTAAACTACAAAAGACCTACGAATGTGTAATATGAGAGGCTGAGATGAGTTACGATCAAGGGACACGTCATACTCAAAACAGCGAAATTCCTTTATATCAACAATGTTTAGGAGGATAATATCCTAGCGTGGATGAGCTGTTTTATTTACGGCCTTAATGTTGCCTCTATGAAGTCTTCTTATCTTAACTTATTGTTATTTGGTACAAGAATTACGTTGTCGTAAAGTCTCGTTCAAAGATGTAAGTAATTTTGATAAACAGAATTTATTGCTGCGTTCTTAAATATAATTATGTAGAATATTATCTTTATTTTTAATTTTTATGAGAAAGAAAGTCACTATTTGAAATCTTCGATTATCAACACAAAGCGATGTAATATTTTTCTATTATGAATATTTCGTAAAACATGGATTCCACCAATACTATTTCTATAACATTAATAAATGTAATAAATTTAAGCCGAATTTTGTGGTAGCCTTCGGAAACGTAGTCCTTATATGGAGAAAAGAAATTGGGCACGATCCACGAACATACCGTTATTGGGGTGATGCAGTCATAGAAAAAATCTTACAAAGGGACAAAGAAACGTATGTAAGAAATTTATACGTGGTACCCGTTCAAAGGTTATTAGATTTCCTGTCACGCGCAGACCTCGACCACGGACCTTATTTGCCAAACATACCGAGTCAATGCCGATTTCTTACGCACACATTTTCTGCGGTCATTACGTCCCCGCTGCTTGTTTTTTGTCCGCGAAAGCTCCTGGATAATTTTACATTCAGTGTGTTTCTTATTTGTAAAAAGGAATTTTGTATCAATTTTTATTAGCAACAAATGTTGGAGCATGTGGGTTAATTTTATTTAATAGGCACCTTACCTAGGTTTTAAAATTTAATTCAATTTATTCAGCCGAATTCAATTATCTTTTTACTTTAAATGGGTCATTATTGTACGTATATGAACGCCTATCTGACATCTTAAAATTCAATAAGATATTGCAATTAACTGTGTAATATTATACAAAGCTCTGTGTGTGTGTACTAGTAAGATGAGCTAATATTTTATCAAAACATTTGGTGGTCAGGATAAAAGAAAAGAACCTTTAATATTTTATTAAAATTAACATAATCAACGAAAACAGTTACTAAACAGTAATTTGTTGTTTTATTTAAGTCGAAGAGAGATTTACAATCATTGTTATCACTGTGGTCCTTCAGCAAAATGGCGGCAACGTCAATTAACTCGCTATTCTCATTAACAGAACGTTTCCATTCAGCGCCCGTAATCTCGTTTCTTTAGTGTAGCTATATAACTAAATATCATGTGTTAGCTAACATGCTGAGTTCGGTCCCACGCAGCTGACTCCCAATTATAGTGATTTTACCGCCTTTAGTATTGACAGCACGTAACCTATTTACCTAAATTGTCTCCATTTACTTTTTGGCAACAGTTCGGTTAATGTTGTTAGGTTATAAGAAGTTTGACTTATAATGATGTTTGAGTTGCAGTATGAAAATATATTATGGATTGTCGTTAAGTAAAATAATTAAATTAAACTAATATGTTCATCTATCCGGGCTGTAGGTACCTATCTCCAGACTACATTCTGTGGTGTATACCACCACCACTCAAATTATACTATTTTTCCTTCATTATACTTACAGTTTCTTTTGTTGTTCATTACATATTTAGGTATAAGAGATAATTTTAATCAACTCAAACTAGGCCGTCTACGTTCTTCACCGTTAGAAATACCTATATGTTAAATAGAAAAAAAATATAGATCTTAATTTTCTAGGTCGTTAACCCAGTGACAACTTAACATTTTCATGTATAATCTGTATATCAGTAGAAGGATTTTAATAAAACTGGACACGTTAGCCATCATGTCCAGTCTGAGAGTCAACATAACGTATATTTTTATTCCGGGAAATAAAAGGAAAAAACTGTATTTTCATATCCAAAGTCCGTGCGAACGAAATCGCCAGTATAGCTGGTTTGTATATTTATAAAATCGCAGTCTTTTGGTCAATATAAAATTGTATAGACACATATTCTTCTATACACGTAGCTATATAGGTATAGTATATTTGAAATGTATAAATTTTATACTAAGATGATGTTTATTGTTTACCAAAGACGTACATTATCTATGGTAACTTCGTTTTCTTTAGTATTCAGTAATCTACCCTTTCTCATCGCATCGCATCTCGGTTACAGCAAACAATCTTTAATTCGCAAGAATATTGGTTCTACCACCAAAGACAGTCTGTGATTAAGGCAGATGGGTAAACACCGTCATTGTTGTGCGCCAGGCGGACTTACATTGGGCAAACATAGTCCATATCGACGCCTTGCACCTGCCTTATCCTACGTCCTATGAATACGCTGTGCGGTCCCCCTAAGCCGATTTGTGATTTGATGTAGACGTCCTTCTTGATGTTAGGATCCTCTTTGAAATTAAATCTCTTTTTTCTTATGAAATTATTTACATATTAGGTAGAAGAAATCGAAGGAAGTAAGAAAAATAGGTAAAATTAGGTAGTATGATAATTTTTCGTTTTGCTTATTAATATACGCACATACTACGTACTACGTATACGTACATGTTATATAAAAGGAAAACGCGCAATAGACATAGAAGACGGTGTTGGAAAAAGGATACCGTATCATCTTGTCTAATTAACGGTATAATACGATTACATGACATGTTTTCATGCTGGATAGTGTTACATGTTACAGCGATAAATATTATTTGACTTATAATATCAGTGTAATACTTGATTATACTTCAACCATTTCAAAATAATACGATTACTAAATCAGCTGTGCAATACCAATAAACCATTAAAAAATTGATTAAAGGAATACCATTAGGTTTATCTGCTTTGATAAAGGAAATTCTGATACGCTTTCTAAATTCTGTTTTAAGAAAAAATTGTGTAGCAAACAAGCAAATAGCAATCAGTAGCATTTGCGAACTCAAACTGGGTAAACATTTTCGAGCGAGCCGTACGTAGTGAAGTTGTTGTCAAAGTGCTTCAATTCTTCTGCTCTATTTTTACACAAAGTCCTATTAGGTATGTCAATTGGTACGGTAAAGAAATGATTTCTTTGTACGGTATAAGTGTATTTTTACGTACCTATTTTACCTGGTACCAATTATGGGTTTTGTTGTCGTACTTATAATATTAAGAGTCCATTGTTGAGCTTATTTCTTAGAGGTTAGAAAAATAGTATGGCGAATTGTCTATTAAGATCTTCAACCCTATAAATATAATATATAGGTTTGGATATAAAGATAAAGATCGTGAATAAAAATTTTACACTTATTTGTTATTTTGTTGCTCTTGTGTTGTTAGTATCAAGTACGTAATTATACCAAAGTTAAAATATTACTATTCTGGGATGGGTTATGGAGAAAAATTACTAGGAAGATGAGATATATAAAATATTCGACCGTTTTGCTGATGATACCATTAGAATTATACCGTCCATTTTTCACAAGTAGCTTAGATAAAGAAATATATTTACGATATTTTAAAAACTACGTTTGGAAGTGTTGGAAGGAAACACAAAAACCTGAAGTAACTAGGTAAAACATACTTTTTCCTATAGAAACCCGAATTTTTAGGGAAAAATGTAAAATGATTACTAATTGTTCAATAAATTTAAGGCATTAAAAGATTCAATAATTCCGTTTCATACAGAAATCTTTTACTTCAACATAAAATCTTCAATTGCATTTGTTATAGTCCGCTTCAGGTCATAAAGCAAGCTCGTTTGTTCGAAATGATATAGCAATACATTTTGATTCGTTCCCGATCAAATTTGCTCATAGATTCAATATTCTGTCAACACGTCACACAGATGTAATATATTTTTTTCAATCGCGATGCAATTTTGAATTTCGATGAATCATTGACAGATTGAAGTGTTACACGCTACGCCATTTTGATCTAGATGTGAATTATTTATTTGTTGTCTGGATGAATTGTTGTTATTACTATCATTATGATTTATGTAAAACACTAAACATATCAAAATAGTTATTTTTTTTGATAAAGTGTCAAATGAAAGAAGTGATTTTATAACATTTTACGTAACTGCGAAAAATTATGGCATGTTCCCGAACAAATTCTGACAATGCCTGATTTCCCATACTCATTTACAACTACGTGTACATGTTTTTAGACGTAAAACGTTATAACTTATGGGTAAGAAGTATCGTAAAATTACGTTGCACTAAATAAACATATAACAAGAATATTACACTAACTTATTATGTCAATAAATTTAAACTAGCAACTATTACTAATGACCGAGTTTGAAATTGAAACGTCCACGTATCCAGCAATTTATCCACATCGCCTCGCAAACACGTACGTTTCCGCTGTATCTCGGAGCTAATCGCAACGGCTTGGCCGTCTAGCGTCCGGAAATTGGCGCCGGACTTGATCCGTTGACCGATGACCGCATGTCCGTACACTTTATTGCCGTCTCATGCTTATATTTATCGTATACTTGTAAGCTGCAATTTGTATTTAAGGATCTTTAAGCGTATGCGAACAAATTGGTGTGCTTTGTATGGTATATAAACTAGGAAAATGGTTGATTTTCTAGGGGTACGTAAGTGTATTTATGTTGTGGTAGTGATTAAGTTTCAAAATTGCTATAGCTTTAATGGAACAAAACAACTTAAGAATGTTGTCTATTATATAAATACCGATTCTAATTTTGTTTAAACGAAAAATTTATTATGTATAATGTAGGTTCATCCATTTCATGTCACAGTTGTATGCATACAGATTCAGATGGCAGGAAAAAACATTACTAATGAAATAAAAGCTTATCATATTTACATTTTATTTTCGCATTACGATAGCAATAAAATATTGAAAACACATAAAAGGGCGGTTAAATATTACTTCCTGGTCGCCGGACCGGGACCGTCCGTTTGGAAAATCGTAAACGATTAATACTGGCCAGCGTATCATCCTCTAAGCGGCACAAGGCGTATGGCGGCCAAACGTAAAATTTTCGATTATGGTCCTTTTAGCCGGAGAATATCTTGACAAATGCCCTAATAAAAAGGCTCGCCGCGCACCCGAAACGTTTGGAAAACCATTTACAAGGTTTATCGGCGCTATGGAAATAATAACTGAAGCCGTTATCGTCCTAAATCGATCTAATTTAAAATTATTGTTATAGGCAGCCCTTTATTTTTATTAGATACGTCATATTTTTAAGGGAACGGTTTTTGCACTAATTATTGCGTTTTTGGAAAAGTTACTTTTCTTTCGGAATTCGAAAAACTGTATACCTTTTCTGAATTTTTATTAGAAAGACGTTGAAAAAATTTGTTTCATTACTTATTTTATTTATAAATGACCGGTGCTATATTAGACAATTATTTTTAAACTGAAATAGTTACATACTAATAACAAAAAACAAAATCGTTACATGTCTACTAATAACATTTTATCTGTTTTTTTTTTACACAGAACTGAGTCTGCGGGTTGTTCAACTAGAATCGAAATTGTAATTTCCTAAAATATGAATGGGAGCCAACATGGCCTACTGGATAAAATATCTCGATTTCGGGTTCAAATTTAGATTGCTATTATTGTATTTTGATGTTTAAATTGTTGAATGTTTGAATTCGTCTGGTGCTTGGAAACATGAATGATATTGCAAAAATCGGCATGACTATTACATCTGCCTATCCATTGTGAAACTGTGTAGATTTACACTCTATAATATCTATCAATAGGTGAAACGATCTTTGTCGAATAGTAATGCAATAAAGCTGTAACTACACAAACACTAGCATATAATAAAAATTTCGGAAGTTACACAAATGACAGGAAATAAGCAGCGATTTATCGTTGCGAAAGATATAATTTCCAATAAGATAACATCAATAAAAAATCTCTTTCTTCAATAACGAACAAAAGTAAGATTATCCGGATTTTAGGGTCGGAATCGATTCAACGGTACAGCAAACAATCGTCCTTTGTTCCGTCGTCATTCAAGACGGGTAATTAATTACACCACCGTCACTTCCCAGGTTCACTCCTCGCCTCCAAGAGATTGACTGATCACCTCAGCCCTTTATAAGCCGAAGATTATACCCGTTCATCTTTATCTCGAAAATTAAACCTATTCATTTTCATTATCGGGATGTTTTAATTATGATTGGAACAGATTAGAGGGAAAATTTATTAGTTTAACAGGAGTTAACCGTATTATACCAGGATGCTTTGGAAAATTACAGCTTTACTTTCTCAGCCTTGTCTTTAAATATTTAAATGGAGAAAATGTTTTGGTATAAATAAAGTGATTTTTTTTAAAGAAATACTTAGGACGAATTTAATACAAATGTTTCGAAAACAATGCACTGTTTACATCCTTTCTTTGCTTTTAACGAAGAAAATGTGAAACGGAGGCGCTCCTCGAACCTGAAAGGAATAAAAGCGTAAGGAAGGCATCCGAGATAACGGCCATTCAAAAAAGGGAAATGCTAAAAACAAATTCAAAGGGAAAAGTGAGTAAATTATAAAAGTGCGCAGCGAGCGCTTTGTCTTCGGACTGCTACTGTCAGTTATCGCCCATTGTTGGACGAAGTTACCGCAGGAAGGACGTCTGCATTATAACCTTGATATTATCTCATATAAAAAATCTTATAGAGTAAACATTTAAGTATTTTGAAGTTGATGCCAAAAATATCTTTCTGGGGGCTTGATTGTTCTCAAATGTGCTGTTCAGTTGTATAAAATTACTGAAGATTCTATTAAAATTTCGAAAACCAACATTGGGTATATTTTGACATACAGCTTTTGACTACAGTTTCTTACAGCTACGAAATTAATTTTATTAAAATAAGCACTGAATTATAACGAGGTATAAAACCATAAACATAGAAGATGAAAGATGCCAGCGTATTAGCCACACGATACGGAATAGGGTGCGGCCGTGCCAAAGATACTACGGGCGCTGAATGAAAACAACCCGCTAATGAACATCGCGAGTTAATTGCCACCCGGGCAACTATTCAGTTAAGGATTCCTTGGAAATAGTAATAGAAGCAATTGCTAATGCTTTACTTTTAAAACTTGAAGAAGTCTAATAGTGAATTAATAAAATACATAAATAAATTATAATAAAAAACATTCGACTGTAATCCGCCATGTTGATTTTGCCGACGTCACACGTCACAATAGCATAGATATTAGATAAGTTATAACACTCGACAAAAAATACGAATGTAACAATACATAACATTTAAAATTGGTCAAGCCGCTTACGCTACAGAACATTATAAAGGAGAATCATACTTACATATGAAATGACATAAAAAGGAAGTCTGTTGAAAGAATTGCTGAAAGAAGTAAAAACTTGGAACTATGAAATAACAGTGATTTACGTTTGTGTGGAAACTCGACGTCCTCTCGGCGATTCTTTGTGTTAGAGTAACCCATAAGATTTCCCCTACCATAATCTCTTAAACCGCTTAAAGAAGATTTCTCTTTAAAAGTTTTCACTTGAATAATATTTTTATTATTTCAAATTTGTAATTTAACATTCATTAAAGACGAAAACATATGTGAAATGCATCAAATTATAATGTATTGTAATATTATAAATATGAAAATGGCTCTATGTGTCTGTTTGTTACGTTTTCGTAGCTTTTCAAGATTTTTTGGGTATCAAGATAAGATAGTTACAATATAACGATGTATGTTTTATCGTTTGTCCTAGTTGATGTGCATTGTTAGATACATTTTATATTATTCTCAAGTTTTAATCAAAAGACGAAAGAAAATCAACGACAAAAATTGGAATACTTATAATTTACCTTTTTATTATAAAAAAAAAACTAATGAATTTTTTGATTAAGCCGTTTTCTTCAAATTCCATGAAATTAGGTGTCATTTATTTGTCGAAATAACGCGGAATTAAGTGCCTTAACCTTAGCATCGCGTCTGAGCTCGTCCAATTGGTCTCATTTATTTATTCTCTTTACAAAGTGTAAATAACATTTCCCGTTTAAATGTTAATTATGTTTAATATTACAGATTAATGAACAGCGCGTGGGCGTCGTACAATTTGCGCTAAGCTGTTCTTTAATAACTTGTATATTTAGTAACAAACGTGTGTATTAAAATATAATTCTCAGTCATCACGTGCATCGGTTAATTAGCGCAACTTGACATGAAATTTCGAGTCTCTTGAGAGCAGAGCGCAGTACATTGGTGGAGTTTCATTAGAGGCTGCCATTTGCATGATATTCATTACCTTTGCTTCAACATAATACAATATTCATACAATTTTGGAATACTAAATGCTGTAATTCTAGCATTAAATGTATAAAATCATACTATTATTTTGGTATGGTTGGTTTTTTGAGTGTTAATTGTTCATGAAATGTTATAGCTGATTAATTGTGTTCTTGCCAATCCAAATAATTATGAAAGAATTTGCTTTATCCGTTTTATTATAAGTATTATATACAATGGGGCGCATGTATATTTGTATGAGTGTATTAATGTATGCGTGTATATGTATGAGTGTATACTCCGAAAGGGGAGTAGATAGGTTTGATTTTTTTAGTTATTCTAGCAATATGGGTAACAAATAAAAGATCTATAAAAGACTAATACGAAAATGTACCTAATACCTATATATGTATATTATGTTATATTTGTATTACTATTTTCACATAAATTGGCAAAAAGCGAACCAATTTAGATATTGAGATGCTGTTTTCGCAGTCGGGTAATTTTTCCTCTTCTCTAAAAATAAACTTGTTCAATAATATTATCACAAAAGTGATAATAGTGAAAAATTAACTATTTACATAGAATAGTCTATCAAAATACACTTTGAATCTAATATTGCATTTTAATATAAACTAATTTCACAGTTCAAACAACCTCCAAGTCGTCGTTTCTTTATTTGTGTTCGCGTCTAAATTTATTTACCGGAGCCTTTGCCCCAAGAAGGCAAAAGGATGCATTAAAAGATTTTCAGGGCATCATTTTATTAAAGCGAACTTTTAAGTGGTTTTAGAAAACTCAAATATTTTTGAACGGGGATTTGAATTTTGTTTATGTAGTAGTAGTAATGTAAATGTCCCACTGCTGGTCAAACTATAATCCACCACACTGCTCCATTACGGGTTGGCGTATATAGTTACATTATTACACATGTCAGAATTATTTCCGGCACATGCAGGTTTCTTCACGATGTTTTCGTTCACTACTGAACACGAGATAATATTAACACCTTAGGCACTTGATAACTCATCGGTACTAGTCAGGGTTTGATCCTGCCATCATTAGTTTAGATAGTCATGTGTTTGTATATTGCTCATTATTATTAACTAAAAAATCTCGTATGTAGTATATGATAGGTGCATATAATATGACAAGATCGTTAATAATATCGCATTTAAAAGGCAAATATGAGGAAGCGACGGCTTGTTAACGTCAACTGATTCATCAAAGTTAGAAGGGAGTTAAGAAGTCACGCTATCAATTAAGCGATTGCTCTATTTGCGCCTCTACGCCGAGCGAGCGTCAGACCGCGAAATCCTTGCGTGCTTCGTTATTTCTGTGGTCCTGGTACTTTACGCTTCAAACGTGAAAACCTAATTGTCTTCTAACGACCTCTTTATTATTGCTGATGTCTTAGTTACTTGTTTTTTACTCCCATTATTCTTTTCGTTAATTTTTACTGAAATTGTAAGAAAAACCAATAAATTACAAAGTTAGTAGTGTGTTTCATTTAGGTCTTATTATATACGACGTTTCGTGTAAGATCAAAGTTTGGTACGTCTGTGTATTGCACAAAATCTAATGCTGCGATAGTTCAGATATATCTGTATTCGAGAAACTGCGACGTCGCGCTTTTAATAAAGTTCTGAACTCCCAAAAACTTTAATTCAGCAATATTGTTTACCTCTTTCGTTGCAGGGAGTTATATTTTGTGGACTTTACTGCAGCGTAGCTTGTTTTGAACCAACATCAGTTATTTTTGCTGTTTTCATGTCTGAGTTGAACTGCGTATATTTAGTTATCTAAAATTTATATCTGTGTCTATATTTTTGTAATTATTGTATATGATGTAATTAATTACTTAGCTGAGTTTTTTTGGTTGGAATAGTAAGCTAATGGAACTCAAATTTGGTGGGCTTATCAAGTGTATTAATGCCCAAAAAATATTTAATATATTTGATTACAAATTAAAAAATATTTCACATACCTACTTTGCTGCAAAATTTCTATCAGACACTAGGGCGTCATTGCAAGTAATTCGCCTTAGATATAAAGTAAACTTTAATTGATACTGAATACAAGATACGAATGAGATAAATACTATTTATTGTTAACAAAATAAGTATTAGACAATGTATAGGACGAATGACAAAAAAAATCTTTTACGAGATTACATTAAGTAACTGTGAACGTGAAGCGCTGCGTCACGAATTGTTGAAAACCTTTCAGTAGTTGACACGTACGATATTAAAACGTCTGTACGAAGTTTCACGTTAAACCCGACGTTACTGAAGTGGGAAACTTTATAAAAATATCATCAAAACAAACACATTAAACTTTGTTGTATCTAGTCGAAATAGTAAATCCTTATATTTATATAAATTTTGCGATGTGGATATTTGTCACTTAACGCCTCCTAACGACTGGACTGATTTAGATAATATTTTGTTGTACCTTTGACCCAAATATCAAATATACACATGTATAATAGTCAAATATACACAATATTTTAGTCCAGTGACTCAAATATTGTGTATGAAATTAAGATAAATAGTTTTTGTTTGTAGTATACATATTTCATTAAAATAATATTTTACAGGTTAGGGCAGTGTTAAATAATAGCTCGTTGAATCCATAAAGTTATCAATTATTATTATTAATTCGATTGGTGGTTGTATATATTGAGTGTAATATGACATTGACTAAATTAATAGCCATCCTTAATTACGTCCGTAGCTCTTGAAGCAGCATCTCATTAATTATCATCAAATACGGACAATGGAGTCGTTTTTGATAGATAGAAACATAATTATATAACTCATTTACGAGACAATAACAGTGTAGGCGCAATCGAATACTGTATAGATAGGTTTTGATCATCAAAGGGGACGAGGTAACGCTAGGGTTGCCATTTCTATAATAAATTGAATAACTGGGATCTTATGTTGCAAATTCTAAGGTCATTTAAATAATTGAAATAAAAACCAGGAAAGAGATGGAGTAAGAGATGGATTGTTTGTTTGTTTTCTATATAATAATAATTATTATTATCCTAAAGCAATTTGCTTTAATAAAAAAAAACAGTACACTGATTCAATCTATCCTGACGGACAGTCCTGGAAACCCAAAAGTCAGGGTGAATCTGAGACCAAACCTGACCCAAAAACCAGAAAGAGTCTAAAACAGGACGATTAACAACCCTAGGGAAAGCAGACACAGGCGAGGTGCATTGACTGGCATACGCAAAACAAAACAAGTGGATAGATTTTGCGCGCTGCAGTGCAGATTTTGCCCGACTACAACGAAGCTGGAAAAGTGTTATGATTTTTACAAACGTTACCAAAACATTTATGAAAATTGACTGGGTGACATTAGATGTTTCTATTTTTGCAATAAAATGATGGATTTACATGAATTTCTGAAATTCTGACCATGTTTTGTGTTAAATAAAAATCTTAATAAAAATCTTGGCGATTACATTATAAATACTCGTGTTTATGTACGTTGTAGGTATATTATATTATCGTCTAAAAATAAGTAAATATAATAATTAAATTATTTAGAAATTACAAAAGTGAGACGGCACAACTCTGTCGAATTACTTAAGACTATTTCGAAGATCCAAAATTGTGTAATTGAAATAATTTAATTAACTTATTTTCTTAAATAAGCTGTTTATGAAGAATAATTTAATTGATAGTAAATTATCTTACAATAGTTAGGCTTACAATTAAAACGTTTCATTAGGAACAATAATATTATTACTTAGCATCAGATAAATGGGTATGATAAGGTATCTCTGGACGGGTGAAGACGACGCAAATTCTCAACGCTAATCTTTTTTTTAACCGGCCTGTTATAAAAAAAGGTTTTCAGTTAAACTATAATATATTTATTTGTATGTATGTTCGTACATATCGTCTCAAGTTAGGAATTGATTTCAATGATTCTTTCTAGTTTGGTAGTACATGTGTCTAAGTTTTTAGCCCCATATTTTATCGGAATCGGATCAGTAGTTACTAAAAATCAACGAAATATTTCTATTCAACTCAACATATTAAGAGTTAGGATCAGCCGAGAGGAGGACTGCAGTCCGGCATGGCCCCGGACTGCCGGTGTACGCACCAGCGAGGGGTGTGGGGAGGCCGAAACCATTCTTCGCCCTCCTGAGAAGCGCTCTGCAAGCCACGAGCGGAGCAACGCTCGGGAGAGGCCGCGGACGTGCTCTCGTAGCCTCTCCGTTTTCCATGCTGTGGAGGCCATCGCAGGGGGTTTTAGTGAGTGCGATCTCACATAACCCGACATCCCCCCCAGGAGTCGGGTATCTATGAAGATTTACCCTGCGTCAAAAAAAAAAAGGTGCCATGTAAATTTTGCCTGGCAAGAAAATATTCTTGTATATTTTATTTAAAACCACGGTCATACATAGATAGATACACGAGTAAAACCGGTTTTAGATATTTTTAGTTTTATCTATAGATATATTTAGTTTTAAATAACTATGTGAATACTCCACCTTACAAAAAATATGCGATTTACACGTAATACTCTATATTCTGGCAACACTATTTGTAGACGTCTGATGATGATGACAAGATCGTTAAAAACGAAGAACATTAATTTAATGTGTATTTGTGAAATATATTAAATTAAGTACTTAGAGAAGATTGTGTAAATTTAATATATTAAAATACTTTTTATTTCACATCTTGGGTCATACATGTAAATTAATTTAAAAACACCAAAATGATGGACGGAAATGATATTACCTCTGAACCTAGTAGAAGAGGTTTTTTATCACAAGGATGGACCAGAATTTCCCAAGTAATATATGCAAATTGTTATTTAGTTTTCAAATAAATACACAAACTTGTAAAGGATCTCATAAACGATGCAAAATGTACATGAATATAATTTAGACAAACTGAAAGTTTTCAGCTTAAGCAACCAAATTAGATTCTGTTCTTATCACTCTCCTTATCAAAATTTTGTAGCAATTTCTTTAATTTTAATAAAAAGAAAAAAGAGTGCAAATTACGATAAAATTTTAATTGTTCAATTATGATATAAATATACAGCGCTGTATTGTGGCTATTTGACCACAGTACAGTATCTTGTAAA
>DVWM01000119.1:0-13802 GCA_018235105.1 Junonia coenia | reverse complement strand
ATCCTAGAATATACCTAGAATATAGCATGGCATGAGTGGCATGGACGGCACGGTCACAGCGCGTATGTACGGATTCAATTTTAGGATTATGCGTACCTACTTGCATGTAAATAAATACCGTGTAACGTCACTAGCTGTTCAATCGTGGATATTCTACGTAAAATCGTTTCTATTGTACTTTGTTGTGAATGAATTGACCCACATATTTACCACTTCTATTAAATACTACAATAATGTTTTGTTACTAGCGGTTTCCCAATAATGGATAATGAATAGTCAAAAACAACCAAAGAATTCCGTTCATATTATTGTGTCGTTATACCGTCGTTATTTTTCCCCTAAAATTTAATAGAGTTTGTGTCCTACTTACCTAGTTTAAACATATGCATATATACCTACCTACATAATTGTGTGTATGTTTTAAAAGATTATTATTTAAAATGAAATAAAATAAGTAAGATTAATTACTTAGAAATAATAATGCTACAAAAAAATTACACCATATACACCAAAAAATTCATAAAATGTCAACAAAATATCAATGACGCAAGTATGCATTTTTCCACTATCGAACGGAAATACATAGTTATGAAAAGATAAGTAAAGAAAAATCATGCTCCAATATTTTGTGCACGAATACTATATACTGTTTACATTTTATTTTATAACAACAAAACTTGTTGGCAAAGATCTATCATGTTATGATAGCCTAAAGTTTCGAAATAGTCATGGTTCGTGATAGTTATATAGGGAGACAAGGAAATCATTGCTTCATAGAGTTGTACGAGTACAAACACACACATACATATTAAAAGCTAAGCTAGGAGAATTATGCCGTGATTTTAAATGCAGCAATCTTAATTATGTCAAGTTAGGAAACTTCGGAATTTCTTTTTATTCAGTATATTTTTAGAAAATAAAAAATCTTAACCTCTTTTTATCCCCTTAATGCTTTGGATGAAGTCCTATATGTTGTTTTTCATATAACTTAGGTAGGCATATAACAATACCTAAGTTATATCAAAAAATTTGTATATTCGATAGACGGGCAGATATTTCTCATATACATTTTCAATATAATGCTTAAGACTTGTTTTTCCAGTCAAACCTACTATTGCATAATTAGAAACAGGAGTACAAAATCTTCCTTGACATCTGAATCAGTGTAAGCGTAAATTAATTTTTACATGAGGTTCATTAATGCCGTCATCGTAGAAACTAGGCTCGCTGGGTAAGTAGGTAGGGTACATAATGCTATTAACTGCAGAATGCAAGCGTCAGAGGGCCGGCGTGGGGGAGAATGCGGAGTCGGGGGTGTACGGAAGGGGTTTACTATCGACGCGACAGAGCTACGTCATTTACGGCGCCACGTGGCGATCAATAGTGACGTCGGCGTATCGGGCGCGGGGCGGCGGGGGGCGGTGAGGCTGCGCGCGCACTGCACGACCTACTTACGATTACGTTTCGAATTTTCACGTAGCGTCTACGTAACGCAATCGAACGCTTGGCTGGCAGGACTCAAGACGGGTGAACGGCGCATGCGCGACTCTCGAACTTGCCAGACGATGCTCTGCACCGTGCCCCACATAGAATTTTCATTCATTGCACAATATTGCTCAAAAACAGGAAAAAACAAACATTGTTTAATTAAAAGCCTATAAAACTATCCATGCCTTACAAGTTATAGTAATTTGTTTGACATTCAAAAAAATGTAAATTTCTATTCAAAATAAATGATGCCTTTTACGGTCACATAAAAGGACCAAAGAGTTGAAATAGCCTTAGGTATATCAATAGTTTGCGACCAGTCATGGTGTGGAAAAATTCAATTGTTTAATTAGTAGGTAGTAGGTACCTAATTCATCACCTTTTAGATACGATCGCAGATCCTATTGCTATTTTACATACTACTAATTGTTTTAGGCAATCAGTCATATCATATCATAGGATAGATAAAATATCCATGTTAGTTAAATAAATGTCGATTTGAAAAAAAATGCGTATTGAATATTTATTCTTAACATAAACTATATTAACGCATTAAAAACTTAAGTATTGATCAATACAACGAGAACTGTTTATAATAACATTATGAAACGTTACGCGATCCGAATCTAAAAGACGAGGAAGCCCATATCTACGGTTTCATAATAAGTCATTAAATAAAACTGCAGTAGAATTACTACGCTTATCACAGGCAGTAGCTACTAGCTAGTAGCCGTGGCCTACTTGTTTGTGTGTCGCAGCTCGTCGGCACTCGTACCTTCAACCTACTGACATATACAACCTACTCTATTCTTACCAATAGCGCTTAAACCTCCACGTACTGCCTACACGTAACTTAATATGTATCAGTAAATCAGCGCTGAACATTTCTTTAGAGATAATTTGTTTTATACACTTGCGCAATGTGATGTAACTTCAATGTACTATTATTATTTAAGTTATTGTGTCTGTATTGTAGGCGTATCTAATGAAAGAGCAAAGATATGACGTGTAAATAAAACATGACGTGTGAAAATCGATCTGGTATTTCCTATAAAAGTTTATCTTTGATTTTTGACTAAATATTCGCAACTCGCATCGCATCGTAGATTTGTATACCTATAACTCCTCTATTATTATCAATACTAATTCGATCTTACTACAAATGTTTGTAGGCCAAATTCAAGTGCTAGTATATTTATATTTTCAACTTTTATTGTTAACAAAACTGCAGTGAATTTGACGCAAAGGACAGATTGCACTGCGCCAAGAGATGAGTTATATATATATGTAAGTATACCAATTGGCAGCAATACGTATAACACAAAATAAGTGCATCCACTGCATTGGCACACTGTGGATCTGCTGCGTGCGCACATTGGCATCTGTCGGGCTGAAATCAATACGGGGGACCCAAACAAACTGGGTGTTAAGGCACCGTGGGCAACTGACCTATTTACCAGACCAGGTCACATATCTAGACCATAATTGTAATAAATTAAAATTTCCGTTCCGTATTTAAGGCAAAAATATATTTATTATTTGAACATAATGTTAAATATTAGGCTAAAGGGAAAATGCAATCATTTAAAACATTTTCAAATTCTTATATAACAAAAAATAGATGTGAGTGAGATAATAACGGTTATTTAATAAAAAATCTAATAAATTTTATTACCTGTAAAATATCAACATATTTTATAAACTCAAATTATCATACTCAATATTCTTCATATAAAGTTATGATATAACAACAAATCTAATTCATTTACAGGCTTTGATATTTTAATACCAACATAAAATTAACAAACCACTAAACTGTAGATACCCTATTATTTTTAGACCTAGTGTGAATAAATTTGCTTAGGCTTTCAATAATTTAATCAAATTTTAAATATTCAACAAGCTATAATAAAACGCATATGAAATAAAAATAATATTATAATTCACAAGATGGAATCGATACATCTATAAAGTAATGTTTTCCAGGAATTACTTCCTTATACCTACATTTCCATAATAACTATATTAAAAATAGCAATACAAGAGCTTTTGACTTACCGAGAATAATTATAAATGAAACAACAACAATACATACTTAGTCTTAAAACGTTTTTAACTTTTGTTTTATTGGTAAAGGGTTTTTCCGTTTGGTTTAAGTATGTTACAACACATGGAAAAGTGTGTTTACGAGTTTGTGTTTATTTTACATCAACTAGCAAGTGGGTATGTAAACGGATACGGGTTTTAAACACTATCATAACAAGATACATATGTCACCATGTCATAAGCATAACATTTGTTTAAAATATGCTCTGATAAAACTTTTTTATCTTTAGTTATCAACATTTTTAAGACCGATTAACGTAATTATATTCATGACTCTCCAGAAAATGTAAATCTAAGATATTAACTGCAAATAAATCATCGTTAAAAACCAAATTTTTATCAGGCAACTGATCTCTCAAGAGTAATATCGACGCAGCGCCAGCGATTATGCTTACCCATACAGAAAATGAGATCAGTGCATGCAGTGAGTGATCGCCGTTTTAATTTTAACCTACTTCTAATTCAGGAGGACCCAAACAAACCATCGCAAGCAGTGGCCTACATTCCGCCGTCTGAGGGCGAGCACAAGATACGGCATGAATCATGCAGGCGCGCCGACAGCCGCCCGCTGCGCTATTCTAGGTGCCCGATGCCCGTGATGACAAAACCTCGACGCTATACGTATTGTACAGTTAACTTTTCGCCGGCGACGAAACGAAATTATATCTTAACGCGTATAATATAACGACGAAAATCTTAAGAAACCAAAATTACAAAGAACTTAAACATTAATGATACATTCAGAAATGTTATTATAACAGCTAAAACGTTCCTATCCCAATAAGACACATCTGTACAGTAATATAAAGGTTTGGATTATATGTATTTTTGTAGTTAATAGTTGATGTTACTTTGTTTGGTATTATTTGTATGAGTTATAGTAAGGAAATCTTGTGCAAAATTTCTTGCTTCTATTATAGAAAAATATTTACTCAGTATAACACATCTACCTACTTGTTAGTTTTTTAGTATTTTAGTTCGTCGCTTGCAAAATTAGTACTCTAAAAGTATATTACAAAATATTCGTCAGAAAGAGAGAAAAGAATCAAGCCTTATTACATTTTATAGTTTGTCAAATGTTACTCGTATAAAGAAAATAGTCTTAAAAACATTACAAATATTTTGAGCGCATAAATCAACAGTTAAACTCAAAGTAAAACCCGCGTTCATGGTTTCAAAGAATAACACACGTTACATTTAGCACAATTATATGTATGAATTGGTAATAACGCTAGATAAAATAGCTGTAATGTTGTTTCACAAAAAAAAAAAAACTAGGCGCAATGAAAAATGCAGGTTCGCGACCTTAGCCCACTTACCAACATCGCCACGACCGACTAATCGAATATCGAAAGGCGATGACGAATCAAATAACGAGGTTTAATTTAATATCCATTGATTGCTAAAAGGGTAATGTTTAGTAAAAATGTTTTAGCCGGTGTCGATGGATATTGAACAACAGCTATTTCTAGTTAGTTCTTGCGCGTATTAGCTTTCTATGTACGCTTGTGAACACTCGATGGCTGCGTGACAACCCCGCGCCAAGAAATAAGAATGTCGGTCTTCAGTCTTATGACACGATTTCAAAATATTGTGGTGATTGACAGAAACTGTTCGTAATATTGATACTACAGATTCGAAACTAATCAAATGTAATTTGATAACTTTAAACCCTTCCTTTCGGCTTCGTCATATTGGGGTGGTAATCGTATTAATTTATTTCTTACTAGGATTCATATAATCGTTACTTCTTACATGTAATTGTTAAAGATTATGTTGTAGGGGCGATAGAGCTTAGCTTGACGTTTTGTACCGACATCTAATTAAGTTTTGACATATCAAATAAACTTATGTACCTAATATGTAAAAAGTTTATACAAAATACAATTGAAATTATCACATTTGTCTCTTAACAAGATTTTTAAGATAACTATTAGAAATAAAAAAAAACGTCCAAATCTATAAGGAAACGATAAATAGATAAATACCAATATGGAGAAAATATTAATCAAAACGTCAACATAAGACGGCTACCTATATTGCCTCTATTTTCCACATGTTAGTACAAGTAAAGCCATACAAAATTGAGCTCCGTCATGTAACACACATACACATGTAATGCTAAAGCACTTAGTAGGCTATATAGAAGTTATGACAGAGAAGTATTGCACGCCACGTGAGTGACAGAGCCAAGCCGTGGAGGCGCGCGACCTTGCCGTGGCCTTTTGAATTGAGCAACAAACAAACGGACGTCTGTTTAACATAGCGCGCATCGACACAAACAACAATTACATGAAAAACCAGAACAAACAGGAAAATGCGTAAAATTAAATTTAATTACTTTACAAACGCTCATATGCTGAACTATCATAAGATTTATTCTAGAAAAGCTCGGTTTTACTACTCGCTGTGAATATAGTCGTAGAAGGAAAATAAAATTATAAGTAAACAGTGATATATTTTAGCCTTTCACTTGAACATTTATAAATAAATTATTTAAAGAAACCTAAAGTGGAATAAGAGCAGTGGAAAAATCCCCGATTTATACACAGCTATATTATTGCTAAAGGTATGCTGATAAAAATAAATGCAAACTGCAACGGAATCAACTACCTAAGTGGTGTTGACCTGGCAAAGCTTATAAAAACATGAGTTGGGTTTTCTTTGTACAGCTACAATGTCATTCAAATCGTACGCTTCGAGGCATGACTCGTTCTGAAGTTTAATGAGACTCATTTCATCTCTCGTAATAGTGTGGGAAATAGAGAGCGTAGTTATGAGTAGATGTGGCAATGACGTTGTTTTGCAAAAACACTGCCGCTGGCAAGGCTGCCGACGACTCAACGCGACACCAACGTTGCTTTCAGATCCTGTTTGCTACCAAACAAAACATCTGATATATACAATTTTCCTTCTTATTTCTTTTCATTACCTTCTATCGTTTTTCATTTTCTTTAATAAGCATGCCTAACATCTCAATTAATGCAGTGACCTTAATAAATATTTACAATGAAAATAATATTCATTGTTCAAGGAAAGAAATATATACCTAATTAACGACGTCATATTCCGCCCGAAAGTAATGACTGCTTGAACAGTAAACAAATTCAGAGAAGACGTTAATTTATGATACATTTCTTTTGAAACGACGTAACCAAACGAGAGAAGAGGGAAATGAGGCGACAATTTGCTTTGCATTTTGCAACCATCTATAATAAACAAACCTTCATAAAATTGACGTGTTATTGAAAGTATATATGTCGCAGTCATCTTGTTGAATCCGCTATTCAATTGAATGACTAAACGTCATTTAGCGTAGTTGCTGAATGGGATATAGCTGACATTATTATAGCATGTATTTAGGCAGGAAGTTTTAAGTTTATTTTTGGTCAGTAAAAATAGTATAAATGTGAATTAAAAAATCTAATACTTATTCGTCACATACATTTTCTTATGAAAAAACTCTGGCTGATGTAAAAACTCTGAATGACTGCGACATATAAATTAATACAAGGTATTTGTCTTTGGTGTAATGTTGTAAATTATTACATTTTGATATTATCTGTGTGATGTTTATTGTTTACACGACATCGACATCCGAAAGTCGAAGCCATACAAGTGTTTCTAAAATATTAATTCAGTTAAAGAAGTCGGACGCGGTTTCTGGTACACATAATATAACAAGCCTACAAGTTACGTATTTAAAGGCCGTACACCGATGAAGCAACGTTTCTCCGCCGTCAAAACACATTGCGCAACGCACACATTCTCTGAGGGTGCGCAGTAGTAACTCTATATCACTTCCTTTTAACTACATACATATTACTTACAAACATTATGTCAATGCTATTTGTAAGATTATTAATAATAAAAAGATCTGAGCGTTTTCAATTATAAAAAGTGTAAATAGAGCTGTCCAGCAAAAGAAGTCGTATTTTCAGCCGTCAAAACAAGTTGCGCAACGTGCTTACATTCTAACGTGACCGACGCTAACGGTACTGCTTACAACATTCAACTTTCAATTTCTATTAAAATGTGAAATAATCACTTGCTTTTTACATTAACAATAAATTTAAAAGTTATTGTTGACTTACAGACTAACCAAACAATGTCTAAGCTTAAGATAAAATATATTTTTGTCAATGCTCGTATATTTATAACACAGATGCTTGTTTTATTTTTACTACAAAAATTACAATATGAAATTCTTTTAGTATTCCTTAATAATTATTGTTGTTCAAGTAACTAATATAGTAAGTACCACGTACTTCTTGCTTTTATTATATTCCAAATAATTCACGATCACGATTTATCTTAATGTGTAGGATGTAGGTATATAAAAAAATTCCTATATCCCTTGGTCACATCATCACGTGTGAAATCCTACAACGATTTAACCTAATTGTTTTTTTTTTGTTGTTTCTGTTACTATCAGGAGGATAGTTTAATGTAAGAAAAACTAAGAAATCTTTTCAGTCATTGCATTTATTTTCTTTTTAAAATTTTTACTCTAACAACTTGATAGTCGGTAGTATTTTTGACACATATGTAAATATTACATAGAGATGTATGCGAGTCTTACACAAAAATATAAGATTTGTGAACTTTAATTTAAGTAAGACAACTTTCACACACCTCAGTTCGTAGAAATTTCGTGAAAATGTGTTAATACAGTTTTCCCTCCACGTATAATATAAGTACTTATAGTTTATTTATGCTATTTGTTAATTAATTTTCAATATTCAAAAAAAATGGTTTCACAAGAGTTTCATAAAAAATTTACACAAATTTATTTATTTTCAAATTCAATCAAAACAATTGTTAGTAAAAATATCTCTAAAACAACTCAAGTACGCAGCGATTGTGACACTGTTTCGTTCAAAACAAACACGAAACCGTTGCGCAATGTGGAAAGCGTGGTGTTGTTGGCGGTTGATATCATGATGTAGGGCATTGTTTTCCTTTTGGGTTTAATGGGTATACCCAGTAGCGTAGCTGAAGGTTGCGACGGGGAGGGATTTACCCCTAGTGTCATCATTTAGGGGGTAACACCCGCTTAGGAAAAGTGCAAAAATGTATAAAATTATATGTTTCACAGCGGTTAATAGAGGCGCAAGTGTGTAAAAAAAGGTCCACGGGAAAGTGTGTAACGAAAAGTTACGTAGTAAATAGTAGTAAAAAAAAGGTCGTCCCCACGGGGAAGGGGTGCAAACAGCCGATTCCGCCACAGGACCCAACACCCATGCTAGCTACGTCACTGAACATCCATCGGCATCTACTACCTATTGGCTTTTTTCTCATATAAACTTGAAGTACTTGAACTAAGCTTCGCTCGGTCTTTCGAGTTTGCCGTGAGAATGTAATAACTTTCTGCGGAAAAGTTTTCTTTAGGATTGATACCTACTTCATGTAGGTAAACTTCAAAAGAAAAATATTATATACGACCAATCCGCGTCGACTTCGCGCAGATTAAACAAAGTTTCTAAAAAGGTTTATCTACCTACTTAAAATATTGCTTATGTTAATCGAGGATATTGACTACAAAATGATCGAAGATGCGAAACACAACTTTTCCGAATTTCGAATTAAAATATCTCTAAGATTGTTCTAGAGATATTATAATGTTATTTTATTCCGAAAGATTGTTATCAACGACGATAATTCGATAATAAATAATATATGATACTGAGACGATATTCTGAAAGACTTTTATCTCAAATTTTTTATAAGTTTTGCATAAATTAAAAATTTCTTTAATTTCAAATTTTTGCACTGCAAGTTCCAGATTTCTGTTCGATTATAAAGCTATTCTTCAAAGGCGTTTTTGGTCCCGGAAAGTTAATACAATCATTTATCTATTAAAAATTGTCAGTACCTGTTGTTAATCTATAATTTAACAAAATACAATCTATATTCTATAGGTATATAAAATTAATAAATAATATCTACTACGATCACAACTTTCCCAATTCAGATCGCTTCCAATTTATTGGTCTGGATTTGAAAAAAAATATTTAAACCTATATTGAAACCTATCATTTCTAAACAGGCACAAACCAAACACACAAAAACCTCATATTTTTAAAACAGTCGAAACTAATACGATCTTGTAACTTACGACAGAAAACAGAGGACCTCCAAAATACGCAGCTGTATTACCTAAGTAAGCTTGCCTCAATTTAGGTTTTAGGATTCTAATTACAACAGAATACAGGTAGTATTCTGGTGTAATAAGAATCTATAATAAATAATTGAAATAATACTAATATAATGAAAATTGAAATAATATTTAACCAATAAACAAAGAGCTGAACTGGTAAAAATGTTGTCAAATAATAATAGGTATCTTATTAATATTCTAACATCAACATTCACAATTTATTCAGGAAATTGATATATTTGCATCAAAGATAAGTAGTAAGTTTTTCTTTTATATGGTATCAAAGTATATTTTGACATGTTGATTCAAAACCCAACACGCCCACCTATTTAGGAGTCACTCTCAAGACATTATTAACATTTAAATGCCACTCTTGAAAACAAGGCTTAAAATAACGACCTGCACTGTCCTACGCCTTTTCTCAATCACCTGGGGCGCTACAACTATGTTCTATGAACGACAAATAACGCTCAGTGTGGCATCGATAAATATAAAGAAGATAGATGGTGATCTAAACAAAACCTGTCGTATAATCACAGAGTGTCTTCAACTGATATACCTACGCCATCTGTACCTGATAGCCAGATTAACTCCCTATCCTAAAGACATCGCATATAGTCTGGATCTGGAAGACGATGAAACTCTTTGGCGTGATTGGCGGCGATTTCTTTTAAAATCGTTGCAGCGTTATCAGAAGAACTGAGTTACAACAACAATTCTTCTTGCTGACTATATGAACCTAGACAAAATGCAGCAGCAACCTGCTTAGAGGTAGGCGGTCAGTAAAGCGGCTTCAGACTCAAGCCAATTAGTATTTTGGGTTCTGTTCTAATTCTGCCGTTTAATAGGCATGGAGGTTGTAACTTGTAAGTTAAGATGAACGACAAATAAATGATAGCAAGTGATAATCATATCCGAGAGGGATATCAAATGAAATGATTTGATTTGTCACGATTTGTGTTGTATTACAAAAATAGCTGTTTAAAGAAGGGGATTGTTAAAGATAACTAGCTACCAAATCAAAACAGAACTAAATATAATAAAGCGTTGAAGCACGGTTAAAATGGTTCCAATTAATGGTGCCACAATGAAACCCTCCCAGTGTTTTAAATTTTATAACTCTTTATATTTATAGACAATAATAATAATAGACAATAGGCTTTTTTATAAGAACGCAACAACTCTGATTACCGCAGTTTGCTTAGCTGTGCTAGACATTGAACTTTGTTATGACTGTATTTATAACTTTAATTAATACCTAACAGAGCCGGCATTTTTTTTTGCTCTCATTTGTCGTAGGCGAAAAAAAGGGAAACGGCTGGTTTTTTAATTTTTGTATGTCCAAGGCATAAAAATTAAAAGAAAAAAAAATGAAGCAATATAATTGTTTAGCGTAAACAAAAATATTTTTTATTAAATGAATAACTCGTGTAAACAATAAAGAAGCAGTATAAAAGAGGCAGTGAATGCAATTATAGCGAGGTGGCATTCACGCTAGAACGTTCACGTTGTATTTGTTTGTAAACACACAACAATCGTACTTGCGAAGGTTATATGTTATACCTATTTAAAAGTTTCACTTTACGTACAAAACCGGTCAAGTGCGAATTAATTGTAGAAATGATCAACAGTGTTATTATGAATGAAAATGTTGATAAACTAACGATATATTTTATTGGTTATTATTAAGTTACCTAGATATTAAAATACATTTTAAAAAGTTATAGGAACAGGAAACAATAAATATTTATATAAAATTTAATATAGGTAGGTACCTACCTTCTTTCACTTACTGCTATTTTTTGTTTATCGTTGCTTTTAAGCTATGTTATTTGTTCTTTTTAGTGGCTTTATTTCAATTCAAAATTAATTGTGCCGTGACGTAAATATTATGTATCTATCACTAGACAACCACCAGAATCACGTTCAAGTACCTACCTACTCAAGATAGTCCTATTAACAATGCATACCTATGTTGAAAAATGCGCAGTAAAAAGAAAGTGAATTATTACCTTCATAATTATGAATCAGTATTTACAACTTAGAACTAATAACATTAGTGCGTATTGGTAACTTACCTTATTTGTTCTCACGAAATGGTTATGCTGTGCGCCTTCACCTAGTTGCCTTCGCCCTTGACGGCCATCTGCTTGTTTTCTTAGTAATCCTGTAAAATACAGTTGCAATTTTTAGACTTGCCAAAAGTAAATTAAACTAATCATATTATACGCTAGGTACTGCCCGCGACTTCGTCCGCCTCAAACTATTTTAATGGTTTTCATTTTTCCGCAGAACCCTAATCCCGTTCCAAAAATCAAAGAAGCCTATTTTACTCTTTGCAGCGTCAACTATCTTCCAGTGAAAGTGTCGTCAAAATCGATCCAGAGGCGTCAAAGTCGGTCCAGAGACAGAACAAACGAACAGACAAAGATTTTTAATTTGGTATTATGGTATTATTATTATTGTGTTTACACAACTACATTCAAATGCATTTAGCAAAAATATGATATTTTCATATTACAGACACTTCAATTTGATTTATATGTAGGAATGTATAGGTTATTATTATTGTTGCACTCAACTTCACATCTTAGGTAACTATGTGCTTACGTACGATAACTAAATACTAAATAGGTACAAAATGTTAGCGAAATGAGTTTTAGTGAATTTCTTCAATATTATTATTATTCTTTAATTAAGAAATAAATAAGTTTTGCTTTTATTATAGACTATTCAACTAACTAATAATTTTTAAAACTTAAATTTTATGACGATTTTACGATGTTATTTAAAATAATTGCCAAAAATATCAGTTGTTAAATAAGAAAATATGTAGGTAGGTATCTTATTTTATATAAATAAATCGATAGCATCTAGTCTTTTACGTGATTAAATTACGAAGTTTTTATATCATCCTTGCTAATAGGTACATAAAATAATGTAAGAGTGAATATGTTTGTTTGTTTGTTTCGTCTAAACGCATTGCAATACAAGAACAGATTATTTAAAAATAATTTGTTCCCGAAGGCTGACAGAGTTTTCTTGTCTATACCCCTAAAAGACATCCACGCAAGTGGAGCCGGGAGCAATAGCTAGTTTCCTCTTTGTATACCTAACTGATAGATAATGTGGACCACTACTCATTATACGACTACAAATAGGTACCTATTCATTAATTTTTAATTCTTTAGTTTTATTAAATAGTCCATGGCTTATCGTGAACCATGAACAAATTGCGTACGAAACTTGTCATCACATTAACACAATAAACTTTTTTTACAGTCTTTACAAAATCTAACACTCAAAAATATATTTTACAATTTTAATAAAACATCTATTTTGATAAATCAACGACATTGACTTCACCAGATTAGATTCAAGGTCGTCTAGACCAATATGTAATGTGAAAGTAGGGTTATATTATACAATGGTAAGGAAAAGATAATGATAAGTCATATAAATTAATATACATAACAATAAATATCTTATACAAATTCTTAAAATTCATACCATTATAGCTTCAATACATTTTGTGACCCCGTTGTTATCGTCGTTGCCAAATTCATTGCGAATATTATGATAATTGACTGCAAATCACAAAGTACTTCGTCACGTACACGCAATATTTTCAAAGGATACTTAAAAAAACACTTTTCAACTGAATTAAGTTTTTTTTCTATAGTTATTTCCAAAAAAACATGGTCAAATCATCTATCAGACAGACAGTAGTGGTAGACATTAAACGTCAAACTTAACTTTCAATACGGCAACCACTGCACGCCATCTATGGAATATTCATTAAAGCTTTATGTAAAATATTCAACTTTCGAGTCTTGTATTTATAGGTGACATTCTATTTTATACTTATTTTACATTTCAGATATCTTGTAGAGATGGCGCTGAAAAGTATATGAGAAACATCTTTTTTTCATTGTGATTTTACATTACTTACAGTAAAAATATCTATCTATAATCAAAGATTTAAAACGTTAGATGCGCCCTCAACTCAAAAAACTGTGGCATTATTTTTGTATGTGTGCGTTTGCAA
>DVWM01000118.1:0-13802 GCA_018235105.1 Junonia coenia | reverse complement strand
CGGTGCTAGCCAGGGTTAGAACCCGTGACCTTTGGTTAAGATCCACGTGTCCGCACCACTAGGCCATCTCGGCTCGGTTTATACCGTACATTATCAAAATAATATAAATTGTTAAATCCATACTAAAATATTTGAAAATGAGAACCTTGTTTTTCCATATTATCGTTCTAGTGCTTGTAGCATATGCTGAAAGCCGAAACACATGTTAAATAAATAACTACTGAACAAACTAAATGCAAATGTGGATCCACTTTGGCGTAAACATTTTGGTCATTTTAATAAATTATAAACCTGCTAACTAATGAACCGCAAAAATTCTGTTTGCATAAATTACTAATGAAGCGAAGTTAAAATTTTCATGCAGGTGGTTTGGTGTTGTCTGTTTTTTTTGTATTGTAATCCTTTTTTTAGGCGGTTATCCAATTACAATCCTTTTTATGTAGGTATAAGAAGAAGTATTAAAATAATGTAGACAATATGAACTTGTCTTTATATAAAACTTTTAAACGATATAAAGAGCATTGTGAACTAGCGTTACTACTTGGAGCGATCTGCTCCGGCGTAAATTTAATAACTCTTTGATGTGTTCTAAGGATAATATTTGACTCCTCTGTAGGTACAAGTTGGCTTGTTCCATCTTTATGATATTAGGTTAAGTTCGCTCCGAAAGGATTAAGGCGGTTCTTAATACACCGCTCGCGGGCAGAAATAAATTTAACGCTTCGAGGAGCTTACGATGAAAAACTTGCGGTGTTTGTATTATCCTTCCGATATTTCTGAACAAATCTTGCACATATTGTACGTCAAATAATTCCAGCAGGCTTAGTTTTACTCGGGTTCTTGGGAAAACATTTCAATCTTATAAATATACGAAAACATTATATGGAACATTGATGTATTTTAACTTGTATCAATATGTCTCAATATATCATGAAAAACCTGTAAATCGTATCTAAGAAATTTGTTATATAATATCTGGAAAATATTAATAGATAAGACAGCTATATCACTATTTTGTAAAAGTCGGTATAGTAGAAAAAAATCAATATATTCATAAAATTTTACTACTTATATTTATACTTATAATTTGTTTGTTTTAATGTTTAAATGTTCTCCTAGCTACTACATTTTAATATCACGCAATCATAAAAACAACTGGTTTCTCTTTGCGTCCGTACCACAACTTTGTTGCTCAATTAGTAGGTAATTACTAGGTAAATAAGCATTTTCAATGACTTTTATTGTAGTCATTTGTAGTGGGATCATACTTTTCAACTTTTAACATCAAATCAAAAATCGACGAAAATATTTCCTCACATGAGGAATAACACGAAACAATAAATTAACAATTTGGTATTGTACTTGTTTCATACAAGCTTACTCATTAGATAATAATGTTACAACTCTTACTGTCACAATTAAGTCTTTTAAAATCAATAAATTCAGAAACACGAATTACATTTACGCCTTACATGCCTTAAAAGCGAAACTCAGTAATTGGAATGAATTTCTCGATATTTTATATTCTACATCAATTTTATTTTATTCCCTTAACCGGAACGCCGCTAGCTTGATGGAAGGTAATTGTAGGCTGCGAAGGGTTTCACTTCAGGGAATAATTGTACAATACGGAGGCTTGGGAGAGCTTAATATAAGGTTATGTCGGGCCATCGTTTCGCTGGGCCGCGTTATGCGTAACGCTGGACCAAGGACGAAAATTATCTCTGAAACGAGTTCCGTAAAAGCTGCGATGGGAACTAATGAGACAATGAGTCCCCCGACTTGTTTTGTTAATATGGAGGGCATAAATTTAATTTTGTTTACGAGTTGACGATTAATTTTGATGGTTATGATAAGAGTGCCTCGCGAATTATTTTGTGGTCGTTTCAAACAAAGGTCGGCTAGAAAAAGACGGTCGAAAATGAAAATGATATAGACCTTAACGGAGACCGTTTTACACTTTATGAATATGGATAGAGTGAAGCGTACGAAACAGTAGGTATCTAAGCTTTTGGTTGTAAAAAGAAAAATATATTTAGAGAAAAATACTCACCTCTGTGAATTAGGGTAGCACGAGCTCGGGCGCACTGCACACCACTGAATAATTTAAATTAATGAAATGCTCGGACAACGGTCCTGGGCGGTACCTTTTTAAAAATGCACTGCACTCAAGTTTTACTACAGCCGTGCAGGTTGGTCGGACTGAAACTCCTCGAACCAGGATAACAGCCGCGTAAAGAAGATTGTCTCATCCCGACGGTATTTGGAATAAATAACGACGCTCTACCCAACAAAACTAAAAAACAACGAACTTATTTCCTAGCTACAAAGACACATCACGGCAGAAAGACGTATAACTACTGCTTCATTTTTAAAAGAAGTTAATCATAATCCGACCTAGAAAATATGTAAATTATTTCTTTAATTTAGTTAAATATTAGGTAGATAGTAATTTGGAACGTCCTAACGTCCGTTTCACAATCAAATATTAAATAATTTGAATGGTTAAACTAATTCCTTAACTGTATAATAAATAAAGAGTAGGTATTCTATTTTTTAATTAATAAGGGCGCATAAAATGATGATATGTATCATGTGTATAAAATGTTTACCTCATTAGAGATTCTGGTCTAATCATAGATCCGTGAATACATAATTCAACATTCGCTCTATTTATTTCCTACATCAGATTAATTGTAAATTCCACGGCGAAGTAAGAAAGCTAATTCATTCTTATTAGTGAAATATTAAGTTAGTAATAGAAATAAAAGGGGAATTGAAAAAACAATGGGTTGTACGAGCTTACCTAATACCGTCTCGCACAGGGAGTTGATCTCTGAACTCATTTGAATATTTTCATCATTGAAAACTTAACACTCGCTTTAGAAAATATCCGTCAAAAACAAAATGGATACGGTATTTTAGTCAAGATTAAAATAATACACCGAAAACATTGTTAATCTGTTTAAAAAGCATATAGCAATAATCAAATCATTTTATACCTATTGTTTTAAAACCGAACATTTATATTGTATTATATTACAAACGTATGCCGCATGTTTATTTTATGTTATTACTTAATTAAGTTAATTCGAACTTAAAAAGCAACTTAATTTAAATATAAAAATTAAGTGCCCTTGTCATAAATTATGTTGATACAGCACTCGAAGAAACGTACCTACATAAAACTCTCGAAGTTATTCCAAATTTTATAAAACACAAACTTATACAAATTAGAAAATTATGTATATTCATGCAAATAAGTTTTCGTCTAAACAGTATTTTATTTTAAAAGAAATCGGTAATAATATATAGAATTCCGAATATACATTTCGCTCATCGCTGCAATTGAAAACTACTAAAAAATTCGGAACGATATTCCCGTTACGTACAACCAGTAAATGTACATTAGCGTCATCTCATTACACATAATGATAATATAATGCAAAGTGAATTGCAAATTGGAGGCGCTCATTCGGTTCGCGACATTTCTTTTGCATAATCAGCTCAGCCACAGTTTCGATGCAAATGTACCTAAGCTCCTCCACAAATGAATTTTAAGAAACGAGACCCCCATCGGGCTGGGCCGTTTATTTTTAGCGACCAGCGATAGCTGATGTTCGCCCGAGATTCTTTTACCTACACCCGTATATTCTATATCAGTGCCAAATTCAAGGCTGTCGCAAACTAGTTACAGCTGAGTAAATAATACCTTGATTACTTTGCACCATCAGGGCTATGAATATTAATGTTTAAGAATTAATTACGAATAAGGAACAAATGCGATTGGTTGTTTCGAATTGAATGATTATAATTAAAATACAACAAAGTAAACCAAACAAAGTAATTATTTCAAGTGGAGTAAATGTTATTTGAAAACTAACGTCTTCGATAAAATGTACAATTTATAATTTGTTTGTTACATAGATACCCTATAAAATATGTTTTACCCTAATTTATGCTGGTTATAACCAATCGACCTACGTAAATGTGTTGTTTGCCTATTGGGTGGGTTCGCCATTTTTAAAGATACTTAACTGTTTCATTATGTAAGATAAATTCGTAGGTTAATATTGTATAATTAATATGTATCGATGTATTCATGTATGCGTATACCACTTCTACATTCCGGTCGAGCGACCGCTACAATGTATTATATAGATAGACACACCCGTCAAATGAATGTATAATAATATGTACTTTATAAGACCTTTCCTACTTCGAGCATAAATAACCATCGATGTCACGGCACTCGAGTAGGTGTACTAATACGTACACAATAATTTGAATTCATAATCGACATAAGCACTTCTAAATGATTCATGAGACGACTATTGACGTGGGAAACAATTTTATGGGGAGATTATGGCTCTGTTAAAAACGAGGCTAAAGTCGATTACGTCCTCCACCCTCAACGTTTTTTGTTTAGCAAACATCATTTTGCATGTATAATGTGAGGGTAAGAAGATGATATAGTAGAAGAAAATAAGATATAAAGCAACAGAATGTACGAAAGTATTTTTCTTTTTGTTTAATATTTGACTCATACACCTGATATCAAATAAGGCAGGAGAGCTTGCAGGCGTCGACAGCCAATGATATACGCTGAGCAAACGCGTCCTGACTTACAACTATTGGTATGAACGCTCTGGGCGTGGTACAAGTTTCAAACTACAAGCGAATAAATTATAAGCCGCTCTTATATTACAAAGTTACTTGACATATACCTATTACGAGCGTTACTGCCGTAGTTCTATTGAAACGTGATTTATAAAATAATTATACCTTAAACCATTGGTGCGTTTGTAAAAATGATAAGATCTGACTCTTCTCTTTTCTAGGCTGGACATTAGGTACCACTAATAATATAATTATATGCGACAGATTTTCATTGTATTTATTATTGCATTTTTTTTTCATAAGCGTGTTATCTTCATGACATATGATTATAAGTGGCGCCACCATATCACGTTAAAATGTAAATCATAAGTTTTTATCACATTTCCAGTAAATGGTTATATAAATGAACACTTCACACGTACTTTGATAAAGACTATATGATGTATATTGATTTTATTTATCTAGGAAAAATCATGATTTACTAAAATCTTTAACTTCGTGTCGAGAAACAGGCAATTTTCTTGTCATTATCCATTTTCAAGAATTTTAACATTCCTATAAACTATTTCTATTAAAATTCCTAAACTAAGAACATTAAGTATTTTCAATTATAGCGGGCTATTTATTTATTACATAAATCGCTGTTACCTCATCGATCGCACCAAGACAATACACCTTTTCATACGTGGAACTTTTACGTAAGCTCTACTGCATTACGCTCCGAGGAAATTTATTTCGGAGCCTAGATATGAGCCTACACATATCTGTGGTGATAAAAATAATAAGATTCGGCCCAATACCCCGCCTTCTGATACATAATGAAAATTTTAATTAAATTAAATTCGATCATGTATCGGCAATATTTTGTTCGGTTCTTTGAATTCAAACTTTTTATTCTGCTAAATGTGACAATTAAAATTTTGAAAACATTTTTATAAAACTCAATATCTCAGAGATTTTTCTTAATACGTCGGTGGGTATATTAAAAAACACTAAATGCTCAACTCATTTAAGTATCGAACAAATTAATTCGGTTTCGTTTTATAACAAAAACGAGTAGCCGTTTAATTTAAAAACAAATTTTAAGAAGAAATTGGATTGGCTTGAGACTTTGTTGTCGTACTGTGATATGTATGTAGGTACGGGCAGTGCGTCGCCGTCGCCAATCTAAATAATTGACGGGCTCCACTGTCCGCTCCTTCTCGTACAGAACACGGAATACATAGAATAGTTTGCAATTAAAAATAATACTTTATTTCAATATTATTTATTTGTTAATTTTTACTATAATTCAATAGGCAGACTTCCATTAAAGATAAAATGAGAATATTTATTTTGAGCGTCATATTTCATTTGGCTTTTAAAACACATTTCATTGCATCCCTTTAAAAAGTAAGGTTGCTTCTTCTTACAACATTATATAATATTTTACTATAATTAGGTCGAGTATAAAACCCTACGCCACGTAAATATAAAAATACGAAGTTCGACTCCAAGCTTTCTCTTTTATGTGTATACCAGTAAAGGGTGGAAGTAAGAAGTAAAAGACGAAAAAAAGTATTATTAGTCTCTTACCGAAATGGAATTGGATCATTCTGAGGCGAAACTTTCAGAGAAAATTCGCTTGCATCTCACTACGCTTTACTTAGCTCTGGGCTACCATCATACTTTTA
The DNA here is from genome assembly GCA_018235105.1 of Junonia coenia. Lineage (NCBI taxonomy): Eukaryota > Metazoa > Arthropoda > Insecta > Lepidoptera > Nymphalidae > Junonia > Junonia coenia. The sequence continues at coordinate 7,509 of DVWM01000118.1, read as the reverse complement.
CGTTTAGGTACCATTTAAGACAATTTCACGGAATGGAATAAAATAATATAACCAACAGCGTGTTCTGCTGTATTTCAGTTTTGTTTTTCGTAGAAGTCCGCATTATAGCCGCGTTAAAATATTAATACATTGTGCACTGTACTTTGGATTGTCTAAACTACTTTACTCAGTAACTGATTAAAATATAACATAACGAATAAATTACTTTTTGTATAACGTTTAACTCTCCCGGTGCAGCAAAAGATTAAGAAATAACTAAATAAGCCGTTTGAAAATATTAGTTTTAAATAGCCATGCCTTCGACCGACGTAATGTCGATTAAAGACGATTTCATTTCCTATAAGCACCTCGGAACTCGAATAGAGCGTCGATAATTTAACCAATCGTGGTAGTTTAACATAAATCGAACTGTCAGATGAGGGTTTTATTAAGATTTTATATTCTTTATAATATTCTTTTTACGTTTCTTTGAGTTCGCCGCGGAGATGGACAAGGTCTTTGACGAAATAATAGTCCTGCCTTTGGATGGGGTCAGGCTTCATTGTAAAACTGTTCTGGGGAAAAGTTACGACCGAGACAGGTGTGATGTCGAATTAACGTCTTATATAAAGTCGCTTTTTATGCAGCGACCATTGCTTAATGAGTTTCAGGGATGTTCATTATGAAGGTTTGAATATTACGCGAATCTTACGATTTTTTTCTTACATTCGAGGAATTCGGAATTTATTTTTTAACTTCGTATATTTCCGACCAACCTGCAAGATTTATAAATATCACACGACCCACGCTCGTACCTGTAACAACATAACGCAAACATTAGTATGTAATTTAAATATTTAAATTTAAGATAGGTATAGTCTGATTAACCAATCTGTATGACAGTATCATGTCTTTCATTAGATCGTTTAAATATTTTATCTGATGGAGCATTGACCTTGTCGATGTTGAGTCAACGTGTGATATGATGATAAAAAATGTGACATAAAGTAGGGAGAGAAAGCCGAGGGCCGGTGGAATCTGCAGGGGCGTCCGTGACAAGACTATTGCACTCAATCAAGAAAGTGAACACAATACAGTCAGTGACCTCGTCAACCTAATAATACTGATATTATTTCATTTAGAAAACATTCCAGAAATTTTATATTACAAAAGAGAATAAGCATGTTGTTGCGTATGAATTAAGACGTATCGACTGCTACACACATGTAGGTAGGTAGACATATAAATTGCAATTGCATATCTATGAAATTGCAATTCATCAACGCATGTCAATAAAAACAAACGAGTTTTCTAGTGTCTAATGAACGAATCGATCACAAGGGCGGGCCTAAGACGGTCGCCCAGCGAACGCTATAAAATTAATTGAATCGCTCGATAATGTCATCGTAGCGATAAAATTACGATTCGCGGAGGCGCCAGATGCACACCGCTTTATTGCGAGGCGCAAATTGAAACCGCCACCGCTACAGACAATTGTTTCAAAGTTATTGTTTTCCTATTAAAATTGAATGGCAATTTTTCCACGCAAAACACGAACGGGGAGTGTATTTCAATATACTGTGGAGACGTAAATGTAAAGGGGATGAATGGTAGGTACATGATACGTGTAATGGATACCTGTATAAACACACTTTTAGAAATGAAATAACTTTTATAATTTTCATTTTATTTATCTTTTTTGTTATTATTTATTAGGTATTCCAAGAGTTTTTAATACTTTAAGTAACTAAATAATTCTGTTAACACATATGCAAGTTTTCTAAAACGCACACGTTTACAGTGGAAAGCTATTAGTATAATGAGACGCCTCCATTATAACTGGATTAATAATTGGGACAATTTCAATGACTTTAAAACCCACTTCAAAATGCTCCGACACCGAAGGTAATGTCACAAAATAGCAAATTTAAACGAAAGTACGAATATTGAATCTGGGTAAAACATAAGGATATTTTAAGAAGTACTCTTTTAGACCGTCCCCTCGCTGCAACAAAGTCGCTATTGATTGGACGAACGAGAGAATAATACAGCGAACACAGACAGGCTATTTTCAAATCTCGAATCTCGAATTGCTTGTAACCGACGATTACGGTCCGACCGGCTCACGATATTTACTTTTTTATCGTTTATCGTCAGCCGCGGATTTTGGCCAATTAAGACTACAGAAAAGTTTTTGAACTCCAAAACTTCGTTTTTGTTTTTTCTTTTTTTTATATTATGAAAAATACGATATATTTTTTATATTTCCAATTTAGTTATTTAGTTTATATTATTTTGTTTTCTTATACTAATTTATACTTCTTTTATAGATCAATCTGTAAGCAATGCGTGGGGTCTTCTGCGATAATTTTCAAGATAGTTTTGAGTAGTTTAGAGGTAATTGAGAGGAAGGTTACGTAATGAGGTAACCCTATACACTTGATGTATGCGCTACAACAGTGATACTTTATCAACTTTACTATATGTGTAAATATGCATGTTGAAATGTTAGTGTCATTCAACTCTACATAAATCTGGCTGTAGATATAAAAATAAAATGTATGCATTTTATTTTATCACTTTAGATAAAGAAATATGTGATATGTTGATAATATTAGTATGAACCTAATTTAAATATAAATAATTTATTTACAAATAAATTAAAAGACAAACTAATTAAGAAAGCTTGAATTGTGAATAAGGATTTCTTAAATATCAACCGTTAACCTTTACGAGCTTATTAAAAGATATGATAAATAAGTAGTAATTTAAAATATTTGTCTAAAAAAAAACTATATCATTTCATTATGAAGTCTTACATAACACCTATTAATTTTCTACCACATATCAATAAGGCCAACATGAAGCTAACGTTAATGCCGCAGTATCTTTTCCTCGTGATCAGTATTCTTACAAAATAATATAATCATGGCGTATGTTTGTGGGTTTCCGATCGACAAATTCCCAATACGTTCACGTATCTTATCTCGGTATATTACTAGTAGGCTCACAGCCGATACCGTAGCGGAAGATGGAGGTACAGACGGTTTGCAATAACAATAATGCGGAACGGAGCTGGGCGACCTGCCAGCGTCCTATCGATCCGCAGTACTATCTGACCAGCCTAACTAGAACCCCGAAATTATCTTTATCCACCCCCAAACATACCCACCACTCAGAAAAAGAGGGGACCGCGGCATCTCATCTCGCTCTGGATGCGCTGACATCAAGTAGGTCAGAGGGAAAATTTACAAACACTACTACCTCGAATGTTGACTTTTTTTAAATAAACCAAATCGCAAGGTTTTCCGGGTCAATGCAAATGAGATTGTTCATCGTGTGGAAATGAGATCCATATACTTACAAAAATACGTGTTTATTGCTTCGACAGGTTCTGAATTAAATACCTTATATTTATTTATTTTTGTTTTCATATTTTTGTTTATCATTTAAGCTTTTCATATCTTATTTGTTTTTTTATTAACAAGTATGCAAAAGGTTACGTTTTAATGCTTTAAGATTTTTTTTTAATTTATTTAAAAGTTACTAATCAATTTTAAAAGTCAACATTAAGCAGTTTATTTTTGCTCAAAGTGTGGTTAGAAAATTTTGTAATATTCTCGTATCGCGACGGAAGATTTAATTAAGTCGGTAAAGAGACCGGCTGTTTTGAGAAGATTACTATCAGATCATAAACCCTATTGGTTGTCGCCTACCCTTAATTAAGTTGTAAATTATTTTTATACGTTGACGTTGGCAAAACAGCAAAAAGTAAATTTTCTGTATAAAATTAACGTAACATTTTTCAAACGATTTTTAAGTGACGTTTTTTTACTAAGACATCAATATTCTACTTGAGATAAGTCGTGCCCTGGCGTAACTCGTACTTACGTCACACCCACCGTACGATGATCGGTGGGTGGTATTTTCTTGTGCCCCGTCAGGTCTATTTTGTTAATATCGAAAGAAGGAGAAGGTATCAAGATAAACTGGTTATGTTTAAGATACAATAGTCCTTTCTACAATCGTGGGTCGACGATTAAACGCACTTTAGATAAATTATGTAAAGGTCACCTCAGTGAGGTTACTCTGCCAGGATTGAAGAGGCTTAAGCGATTTAAATTCTTTACTTAAGTGTACTTTTTGTTGGAAGAGTTCATATTTGACGATACTTTATATGTATATTTGGATAAAGAGTGTTATTGTGGACAATATCATACCGTATACAGGTTCTATTACCTTTTTTTAGCGGGAGACGTTACAATTTAAGTCAATATTTATTTTTTAAATCTGTAACATATTACGATTAGATTTTATTTCATTTACAAAAGCGCATTGTATTTGAATTTTATTCCAATTTCAGTAACAAAAATATTCGGGCTAGAATTAAGCTAATTAGTATAAACTGAAATAACTTTTTTCATTGCCGTAACACTAGTAGCAATTTACATGTGTTTTACACGTTAACGTCGGCGTAATTCAAATAAAACCGGTACAAACGTGGGCATTAATGTCACTCACGGTGTTTTAATATCGCAATATCTGTGACGTTATCACAGAACGTATGAAATACAGGCTTTTATTGTCCCATATGCACTACAAAAAGTTCCCTTATAAAAATGCTCAAAAATGTTGTAAATATATTATAGCTTGAAAAAATACTTCCTTTGTAAAATATATTTTTGAAACCATTACAAAATTATTTCTTTCAAAAACTTTTGTAACTTTCCACACAAACACAACAGTTTTTATTTTCCTACATTTCATTACACCATTAACGATGAAGGCGCTAGCTTCCACGACTTTGATGGCAATTTTCGTGCAAATTAACATTGGATTACATTCAATACGGTTCAGTTGGTTGTAATTAGAGTTTTTTAGATGAAAAGTTTATGTGGATGTAGGGAAATTCGGTGTAAGTAGCCGTCGGCACGCTAGCTCGCGTGACCGACGGAGCCCGCCCTCTGCCTCCATAAACTACAAGAAATATAGGCCTATTGGTACATCGACATAGTTACATACATTTTTAATATATGAATAAGAGTATAACAATATATTATTTTGTCGATATAATTTTATGCTAATATTTTTTGAATAAGGTATGTAGTGCCTAAAGTGGTTATTGAAATACCTATGTATAAGGAATTAAAGGTAAATTATGTAATCAGTAAAATAGTAAGTCGGCTACAGTACTAATATTTCATAACAAAGTTTTCCTACTTATTATAGTATTAGTTAATTATTATAGGTATTTATAATAATTTTATTCACAATTTTGGTTTAGATACAAGAATACGTAGAAAATTATAAATAAATTTCTCGCTAAAGCTTTCAGAGGTGAAAGTCGCTGAAAATAAAATATCTCTCTCGGTTTTATTTAATTAGTTCACGGGATGTGTCACTCGATTAATAGCTATTCTCACTATCAATGCATATAATTAGAAGTAGATAATAGAATTATAAAAATATAGGTATCTGAGCGCAAAAAGTATTGTTAAGATTACGTGCAAGTAGTAGGTACAGTAATTTATTACTTGTCAAAAGTCTATAAATTATCCAGCTAATACCTAATATACAGAAATAGTAATAACCTGTAAATAAATGAAATACATTTTTAATATTATAAATAATGCCTAGATGTCAAATTATATAGGTAAGTACCAAATATAATATAATTAATGTCCAATTTCAACAGAAGGGTTATATACTTTTAATTAATTTTAAGTCATTGTTAAAGGTTAATCTAAACGTAAAGTCTTTAAAATATTCCTTTTGTGGTTGATATTTTTTTATAAATGGTATGTATATAGGAAGGTACACAAAAATTATTAATTGATACTATGAAACCCTAAAGTTTTTTCACACCAAATAAGAGAGGCCAGCGATCTCAGCCATCGTTTGTATGTCTTCCTCATTGGCACCCATATCAAGTATTAGGTAGTTAAAATATATTGTATAGTATTGTATTAACATGATACCTACCCACGCCGTACGAAAAGAGTACCTTGTGTCCGTTTTATTAACTCATTCAATGTTTGTAACTCTACATGAAAAGATAATTGGCTTCGATTGACGTTTAGCGATCCACAAATTTAAATAAGAAGTTTAATTTTAATATTTCATCTTCTTAAGTCCGTCTTTGATATTATTATGAATACAATTAAAGCTTAAATATTGTAATTAACGTTAATTTTCAGCTGAATATGCAGTTACTTTTTGTTCATTTATATAAGGTATAAATATTATAACTAAACTAATGTTACTTTTATTTTGCTGCTTATTTAAACTTTTAAATAAAAACGAAACAACACACTCGATAGTTATTAGGTATAGGTAGTAGTGTATCTACATGAAGGTTTTTGAATAATCTAATGAACCCTAGCTTCGAAACACGTTTCGATGTTGACATTCCATATTAATTTATTCAAGTCATAGCCGTCTCGTGTGACTGGCATCCAATTTGACCACTTGCGTAATTGTTTTGAGGAAAGAATGACGTCTATAAATAGGTAGGCGGTTCGACTGCCTTCTTTGGGATGTGAGTTAATGGTCAGTCAAATAGTTAGTCAGACCTGGCTTATGTTTTAATAGAACCTTCACGTGTAAGCGTGACGGGAAAATTACATTCATAGTTGAGTATGACATCATTTATAAGATTATTACTTAGTTATTGCTATGTAGGTACATAAGTGCTTGAAAATAACGCATCAGAAATCTACTATTTTGTTGTAATTAAAACTAAAAAACTAAATTTATTGTCTTTTATATTGAAGGTCTGAAATAAAATTAATCTTAACAAGAAACATTGTTTGAATCAGATAACTTAATTTAATATTTTCTTATATTTGTATTTTACTTACAAAATACACATGGTACAGCAATTTCCCACATATATCACACTGTTCACAACTTTTCTAAAAGCACATACTTCCACTAATTTATAACACTCTACTATAATATTTATTTAGAATATCTAATTGATTAATTTAAGCAATAACACACTCAAACATGACTCTACCGCATAAGCCAAAAATCACAACTAAACGAACGTTAGTCGTTAAAACGCATAGTTATTTTTATAGACTATTAGTACAATGTCACATGGCTATTGTAAATTTATATTACCCTATAAACGACTCGTCCCTATTGATAATGCAGCAACCCTTTAAGACGACAGTTTTTATAAGACGTTTTTGCTCCACTTTTTACTAAACCACAGTTACAAAATAATGCGGCGGTCATTACTGGCGTTGCGCAAAAAATTGTACGGATATCTGATAAAAAAATTAACAGTCCCGTTTTTTCAAAAATTTGGAGACTGACCGAAGATTAGAACAAGAGCAAAATGTGTCCCATGATAGATGTGGTTACCTTAAAAAGCGATGCAAAATTATGACGAAAACTGTTTATTTAATGTGTTTTTATTTTGTCAATTATGTAATACATTCTATTTAAGGAATTTTAATGATATTATTATTTAAATTATAATTAATTTATAAATAAATGGTGATAAGTTTTAGTTGATGTTTT
>DVWM01000117.1:0-13814 GCA_018235105.1 Junonia coenia | reverse complement strand
CACGGCCTCACAGAAAACCGGCGTAAAATGACGCTTGCGTCGTGTTTCGCCGCGTGAGTGAGGATACCGGAGGCCCAATTCTCCACCCCTTCCCCATTAATTCCCCATCCATTCTTTGGTGTTGCAAATGTCCATGGCCGACAGCATTCACTTTCCATCAAGTGATTTGTCAGGTGATCTATCCCATTAAAAAATACTATTCTGAGTAATTTGATACATCGCTGTTGAATATTGCGGTTAATTTAATTACATATTTTTCTTTTTATTTGGTCTTTGCTTAACTTTGATATATTCCTTCTCATTCTGATGATGAATGGTTAAGACTAGTACCTGGACTTCAAACCTTATTTTAAAGGATTCGAAGAAACGATCTTAATTATTTCTTCTAAAAAAATCAAAAGTATTCAATATCTTTTATTTATTTTTCCTTTTAACTTCCAAAAAGAAGCAGTCTGGTACAAACATTAAATCGTACTTAAAGGTCCGCCAAACTTATAAATTCCACAATTATTATCATTAAGTTTTGTTTAATAACTGGAATACTTCAACAAACATTGAATTACTTCAAACAATGTCTATAAAACTATGAGTCTAATTTGAATAGGAATGAATACAAAGGAGTTTGTACGGGAGTGTTTACGCGCGTTCTACGCTACGTGATCTCGCATAGCCTTTGAATGCAGAATAGACTGTTTTTATACAAATATCAGACCACTCTTTTAGTAGCTTATCTGTGACACACAATTTACCCTGCAATTGAAAATAAAATAACAATTTATTTGCCAAAAATGACCAACCCTAAAACTAAAATTAATTTGGATAAAAAAATGAATGTGGATAGAAAATCTAAACTTAAACAGGTATCCCTTTACGGAAAACCTCGAATATTTCCATTAAATGAATCATAGACCGTAACATTACCATATTTGACATGTGAATCGTTCATCAATAACATTCAATGATTTACTTTATGTTACTACTGATAACTTACCGATGAGTTTAAGTTTGTTTCGCTACTTCATACATTTACAACGAAGGATCATTGGCTGTCGAAAACTGTGTGAATTTGTACAGATTTAAGACACTATTATAAGTTTTCCATAAAAAAAAAAACTATCATGAAAACCCACAAACAAAAGCCGTTCTTTGATTTGGTTGCCAAAAAATTCTGCGGACCTAAGCAACCTTTTTATTCGAAGTTTTGTTAGAAAAAGGAAAATAACCATTAATAAAAATCCAGCCATATCCTCGAGGATAAAGGCTGAACATCTCATTTCCTCTCACATGGCCTATTTGGTGAAAAATTACACTTTCCACAAGACAAATCGAAGCGTTTTAGATCTGTTAAGATTATCTTGTGATTCATCGTTATCACCTCAAATCTCTAAAATGTATGAATTTTCTTTAAGCTATCTGCACGAACGGTATTCTTATTAGGTACCAAGTTTAGTATTCCGTTTTCGTATAAACAAAATGAAGTGCCAGACCGTTTAAGTTGTTCTTGCATAAACAGCACTTTGCATTTAATTTAAATCAAAATACATTTTATAAATTGTTCTCCAAAAAGATTCGCAAGCAATTCATTTTCCAATTTACGCACTGAAATCTAACTATCGAAGTGAAAGAAAGAAATATTCTCTATGTCCCATTAATATTAATACTAAAAATGTATAATTTATTGCTTCAATAACATCATAGACAACAGAAAAGGCAATTGATTGACGCATTACAAAGTCAAAGTAACCAAAGAGCAAGGAGAATCCCGAAGCAGTTTAGACCGTCAAGTCAGGAACTGTTTAAAACTCATCACATTTCCTTTGTCATGATCCCGTTTGTTTATTGCCCTTACACCTGGAAAGGAACCCGTTGAGCGAAATTAATCATCCGTCAACCCCTACAGCTACCCTGATTAATTACGCTCACGACAATTACCGTCAAAGCCTCCTCTAATGTGATCGGTGATCGCGCCGTATTCATGAGATACACTTTGGGAAAATACGTTTGAATATGTACGTTTCGTCCTCTGACGCTTCCGGTTTTAATGGACAGCTGACCACAACGCTACTCAGGGCAAACGAATTTAAATTTAGGCTATTACCGTACGTGGAAGTATAACAAGATTTGGGCAGTAGAAACAAAAATGATTAAAAAGTTTAAAATTTTAACACGTGTCAATTACATGATGAGGAAAGGTTAAAGATACCTTGAACTTATTTCGAAAAAAAGAAATAAGACATGTCATACACATATCTGTTTTTTTGAGTTACCTTATTTCTGTAACAGTTTTGTAACGGCATATTTGATACAAACTAAAATGCTGCATTTAACAGAGAAATAAATCATTCATATTTTAATAGCGATCATGTTTAATGAACAATTACTCCGCAAGTTTCCCATTCTTTCTTTTGACAACCTTGATAGTAAAATTTAAATGAACACATCTAACATTTGAAAGAGTTACCTTGTTTGAATTGAAATTCTCTCACCAGACGAGAAAAGTTTTATAATAAAAGAACATATAAGTTAGGAAAGTGTGCCACTCGAGCCATCTTATTATAAAGATTCGATTATGCAAACTGGAACTACGGAAGGGAATCTTAGTACCGTTTACGATGTATCTTAACATGAATCTGGAATCCAATTTACATTAGACTTCCCCTTATCTTAACTTTATCATCTTCTAGAACAATGTCTGCTTGCTTATTAGAATTTTCATTTTTAATAAAAACTAGAGACCCAAGACTTCTTAAGGTATTTTCGCTTCTATTTATATTAAAATAACTGTTCCTCGTGTTTTCAATATTGTTGAAATGTACATTCCTGTCGGTAAAGGGTTGTAGCATAATTTTATGGTATATAACCTCCTTTAATAAAAAGGATTTGTAACAAACGTTTTAAAATCAGATAGCTATTAATATTATGGGCATAAGACAAAGACATTATAGGCTTCAAGAGAGCAATACGCATTTAAAATACGCATACTTTTTAAATGCACATATCAAATCGACTAATCATTACCTTTTTTTATAGAAACCTTTGTAGCTGCTGATCCGATTATAAAAAAAAATATAAACGTAAAAAAACGTAACACAGCCTGTACATATCCCACTGCTGGGCATAGGCCTCTTCTCCTATTAGGGAGAAGGTATGGAGCTTAATCCACCACGCTGCTCCACTGCGGATTGGTGGATATACATGTGTCAGAATTTTTTCTGGCACATGCAGGTTTCCTCACGATGTTTTCCTTCACCGCCGAACTCGAGATGAATTTAAACACAAATTTAAAAAAAAATATATTTGTGCTAAATAACCTGTTGATTGGGAAGCTAAATAGTAACAAGGTAGGTCAGCAACCAGAAACCATGCAAGTTTTAACTAATATTAATTCAGCAAAAAATCGAGTTGCAACACACTAACTTTATCAACCAATACACGAACTCCAATCGTTTCCAGCAATGAAACAAATTACACGGCCGTTTAATTAACAAGATTGTATTAGATTACAGTCTACAAAGCGTCAGTATTCAGAAGTAATTATCAGTCCATCAAATTGCGGCGGCGGTACATTAATAAGCAATCGGAAACGGATTGATTGCTGGGCTTGCGAGATAATCTTGTTGGTGATAAGGATATTGCAATTCGAAAGTCTATAGAAATAGTGTTTTTTTTTCATGTGTAAGATGATTTCATTAGTTAGATTTGGGACTTTGGGACAAGTATTTTAATGCGTAAGAGTCAAATATGTGGGATATTGAAATATGTGACTAACAATATTTTACAGCCCGTCTATAGGGTTTATGATAGCGTCTGATGATACAACTATGAAAGTATCACGTTATAAGAAAAAAAAGCTTTTGTCCCTGCTATTTAAAAAAATAAACTGAAAAAACAGACAGGTAATGACATTTTCAAAATTTTGGAAATTATAAATGAATTGAGTAAAAATTTCAATCAAAATAAAAATAAGAATGTGAAAAAGAAAGTTACGATTTGGAGCAGTAAAAATTGTACAGAAATTTATTTTGTGTGTCCGCCTCCTTCCATAAAATTTGACAATAAACTTTTTTTAGTTAACATAAATCTTTATGACTAAACGTACATTACGTTTTGAATTATGGAGTCAATATAAAAAACTACTTTGCTACAAAGTGGGTTACAGAAGCATTATTTTTTACGATTAGGTTACACCCGTAATTTCATTCGCGTTTATTTCGGCTTTATATTACAACACCTTAAACTTACTTTGTGTGCTTAGTTTTTTTTAGTAATTATCTTTGTACCATTTTGCTATATTTCCAACATCCTCAACTTCAAGTAACCTCTTCTTATTTCCAGCAACTGATTAGCCCAGCTTTTTAATTAACACTACAAACTTTCATCTTTTTTTGCCAATTCAAATTCACGAATCTCTATCGACGATGAAAACAGGAATTTCTGTGCAAAATACTTCCAGAATAAACGGTGTATTTAGTATGAAGTCCTCTGTTACATTAAGTACATTTAAAAATTACAATAAAACGACATGAACACGGCAATTCCAAAAAGACATTAACGTCAATCATTTTATCGTTTTACGGCACAAGAAAGTGGCATATTAGCTACCAGAAGGGAATCGAATAAAAACAAAAATGCTTATTAAATTGTTGAAAAATAAAAGGAGGTATCGCGACGACGTCGTTCCTCGTTACTTATTCTGTTTGGGCGATTTCTCAGCGTATTGTTCTTGGGGTCCACGGGAAATTTTAATATTATTTTCATTTAATCTTCGCTAAGATTAAAATTTTAAGAATAACAATGAGGAATTTTTGAGGAGAGTAATGAATGGATGCAGTACATCTGCATAGGGTTGTTTATTTTCAATTACGGAGTACAAAATCTTAAAAATTAGTGTTTGAAAAGATTTAAGAAATTGGTAATATTTGGCTATTGAATGTTAGGTTAGGCTTAGAAATACTCGGTTGGCGGGGAAAAATCGTTCAGAGAGGGATACGAAGTTTAATCCACCAAGCTGCTCCGGTTCGGTTTGACAAGACTCAAATGCCGCAGAATTCCTTGCGATATAGGTCGAACGATTTTTCGCAATATTTTCCTTTTCCATTTTTAATGCAATGCACATGCAATAATATGAAAATCTGAAAATAAGCCTTTCAGATATAAATATTTACCCAAATTTTAAACTCCGATTCCGTGGTTATTTCACATTAAGTATTAATTTATGAGCTCCAACTACAGCACCTATCTCGGTTCCATTTTATTTCTGTGTAACAAATATTTAAAAAACCCTATATTTTTATTTTGTTTGGCTCTAATATTCAGAATTTTGTATTAAAATATTGTTAAATATTTTTCTTTTAAAAATTTCATTTTCGTACGGAACTTTTCTAATATTGCTTCAAATTGTTTGGTTCTGCTTCGCATTCAGCTTCTTTTTTAATACCATTATATTTTAACGAGCTCCTTTGTCATGTTTTAGAAGAGTAACGCAAATAAATATAAATTAAATTTTATATTATGATAAACTAGCTACGCTCCACAATTAGGGTTTAACCCAGGATATAAAATAAAGTAAATGTTCCAACTTGAAAAACCTACAAAAGCACATACTTTCTTTCTTTTTTTGACAAAGTATGGGAAATGTTAAAACGTTATACCCACCACAGAATTGTCTTAATTATTATACAGAGTTTTTTATGAACTCACTTTTATGGCAGCTTAAACTACGTCAATTAAAGGGAGAACATTCAAACGTTTCACGCTCGCTCAAGATATTCCGAATAAAAATTTCGATTCAATAACAGAAGCGGAAAGTGGGCAATCAAGTTTCCAATATATTTCAAAACGTGTGACCTAATTTCTCCCGCAAGTGGAAAAATTCGATTCGGTACAATCTTCCATTGTACCGTATAATCACATCAAGAGTTCCTTCGCAAGTAGCAGGTGCAATCCGCGAATTGCTCCCATAAATTGTGAACCTCATAATACCACCCCCAGTTTTCCAATTTCGCATACATTTTCCAACGACAAAAAATGTTTTGTACACCATCCTCTTCAGTGTATATTTTCCTTAAATTAAGGCAATTTTTCGTCTGATGATCCAATTTGAATTACTGCGTTGTCCCCTAATAAAATTTGAGTTATGGGTTCTTATACGTAAATGCTTCTTTTGGTTCAATGTTCAGAAAAATATAAATTGTTAAAATAATAATATGTAGCTATATCTATTTGAAACTTTAAAGTTTCTTAGGTTTACATACTGTTACTAATTAATGATTGAAACACCAATAACTAATAAAAAAGAAAGCAATAGAAAGGCTGTTCGAGAAAAAAAACAAACAAATCATAACACTCTGCTTACTTAATTATCACGATTAATTGACATTCTTAAATTTAAATCTTGGAGACAAAAACAACGTAGCGTACATAACATCAAAAAATATCTTCTGCAAGGATCTTCTCTAGAACAATGGACTTAACCTACATTCAAAAGTTAGTCAATCCTCTTTTTATGGACCGTTCATTGTTCTAAAATTATTCTTCATTACTGTTTAATTATTCTCGAAATTCTTGTCTTTGTTTTGTCAGTCACGGGGTAAACAATTTGTGGACAATAGATCATAATTAGTTGGCTAAAAGTACTCGAGTGTAAGTGAACATTGTGTGGAGTCCAGCGTATCTTATCTCCCATCTACCAAAGCGAAATTCCATACAAACCGTGAATGAACAGATTTCAGCTTTGAGGTTTGGCACAGATTAAAGAAAATAGCGATCACCAGTTTTTTACCATTTATATTTCCTTTAAATATGCAACGATTTGCGAAAACCAATATAGACTTAGACAAATTCTTGAGACGTCTCTAATAAAGGTATCTATTCAATGAAGTCGTAATAATAATTTATTGTCAATATTTTCCTCCAACATGAACATAAAGATGTTCTTATAACTTGATCCAAAAGCCATAATCCTGTCCGTTGATACAAGCGTCTCAGGCAGAATCTTAACTGACAATGGCGTGCCAACAACAATAACTATTGTCAGCAATTCGGAGATTCAGCGGACAAGAAGCTTTATCTAGTTTGGATTTCAGCAATATATTTGACTATTATTGTGGTAGATCTTCTTCGCATTTTTCCCGGACTTAACCAGAGTTGGCTTCATTCTAGATAAAGTATTGACAGGTTACTGATTTTATGCAGAGCGATTGCCGTCTGATCTTCGCAACCCAGTAATCATTTAGACTAGAATATTTCTCTGACTATGAGAAATGATCGTTACCAGAAGATTGTGATAACAACCGGGATCGACTGCTTAATGTGCTCTTCGAGGCGCGGTGAGGAGACCCTCTAGGAAAAAATGTTTGTACAAATACAAACATCCACCCCGAGCGGGAATCGAACCCGCGACCGCCGGCGTTAATGGCACATTCAGCACCTATACAACAGAGCGGTCGTCGTGTGGTAGACATTTGTACTTATTCTTCAATCTTGTGGTTTCTCATTTTCCTCGTGTCTCACACGGAATCGTTTAAGTTTCGCACCGGACGAGACGTCCCTCGCAGAATGTTGACGGACAATGGAATACGGACGACATCTATTGTTTCTTGCGACAAAACATGGACGAAAAATTGGAGCGCACACGTTTTAATATTGTACATTTTCTTTACTTTCAAACTTGCTTTCGAAAATTCTTTTTCCAATGTTATGCAGAGAGGAATGAATTACATCTGTAAGTTTGGCTTGCGGATTGCATAAGATTTTCATAAATTGTTTATTGTCTTTGCCTTTTCTTTGCGTTTCCAATTGTAAAAACTTATTATAAGCACGTCTTGTTTTAAATATATTAAAACTCACAGCTTACTTACGTAGGTAAGCTGTGATTACGTAAGCTTCTGGGCTCATCTGGGCTACTGTTATCTGAATACATAACTGTATTTTTTTCAGTTAAAATAGTAAATCTTAGGGACTTAGCAATTCTTGCCTAATAACTAACTATATTGAGATAATTTGTTATAAATAGACAGATCATGTGTTTTTTGTAATATAGGTGTATCAATTTGCGAGCCGTTTTTTTCTTCGCAAAATTTGTAACATGATTCATGAAAATAATCTCTGTCAAAAATAGAAATAAAGAAACATAATCCATCTAAAGTATTAGGTTACAGACCTTACTTTTTGAAATCGCCGATTGAATTTCAGTGACTCGAAAAGTACACGTGATAAATAATGTTGCGAGGTCGTTGAAAACACGGCTATAAATCAAGATATATTGACGGGTATCCATGCAAAATGTGGTCGTGTGTTTCCGATATAAGCTTTTCAATGAGGAAAACACGCTGTGAATTTTGATGGGGGGAAGAAGGGCGTAAAATTGCATTTAGGTGTTGCGTCCCGCGGTGAGGGTCGCTTTATTTATTTGCGTCCAGATAGATGTTACCACTTACAATAGACTTGTTCGAGTACTTGAACCGTGAACATGCTTTGGGTTTTTACTTACTACATTTTTATTTGTGTCGTTTTGTCTAAGAAAATAAAACATATATTTGTAAGATGTAAAGTTGTTTGATGTAGGTGTATTGAATCTAATATGAATAATTTTTAGGTACGAGAATTTTAGATAGAGATAAATTTTGACGACAGTTTTGACGTAATGGGCACTGCAGCTGACTGAAGCGCTAACGCTCATGTCAGACTATAATATGAATACTTGTCGTGGTCTGGGGTGTTTGTGTGCGTACGTTCCGGATCCCCGACACAACATCGTAACACAGCCTGTACATATCCCACTGCTGGGCATAGACCTCTTCTCCTATTTGGGAGAAGGTATGGAGCTTAATCCACCACGCTGCTCCACTGCGGATTGGTGGATATACTACCATGTGTCAGAATTTCTTCTAGCACATGCAGATTTCCTCACGATGTTTTCCTTCACCACCGAGCTCGAGATGAATTTAAACACAAATTTAGCACTTAAAAATCCAGCGGTGCTAGCCAGGGTTTGAACCCGTGACCTTTGATTAAGATCCACGTGATGGCACCACTAGGCCATCTCGGCTCAACATCACATGTTAAAAAATACCTATAGCAACATTCACTTGTACGATTACATACCTACACAGAATACATCTATGATTATGCATTATCTCTCGAATCGGATATTCATTCCTACGCATTAACATTAAGCTATGTTTCGCAAAAATCGTATCCGCTGTAATCGCATTAGATACACACACACAACATGTGTTTATTACTATATTCAGCCTACATTATCCCACACCTACAAATAAGAGCCCATTCCCACTTGTCGTGGATCCGGATTTTATCGGATGTCGGCGTTTCTATACACATAAACGATTTTTAATCGGACGACCAGTGTGACAAGCATATAAAATTTTCTGCCACTGGAACATCCGATTAAAATCCGTATCCGACACACGACAAGTGGGAATGAGCTCTAACGCCCAAATCATTTTAATTATTCACAACGCGTCTAATAAGTTTCACATGCGTATTTTGAAATGTTCACACAATTAGGACCATTCGGTGTTCGGAATAGGAGTTTATTTGGTATACGTAAGTGGGATGTAAATAATAAATACCTCATCCATGGTGGAGTAACACGAATATAACAGTGTTGAATGGCTTTCAAATGGCCCGAAATAATTACACGTTAATCAATACGTTGTTTTGCTAATAGTCACTCAATGTTATACACTCTATGTTATCTATACCTACATACAAATAAAATTAGAGTATCTGTTTGTAGTCACCATCAACAATTTTTAAATTTTTGTCTATATGTCTGTCTGTTTGTTCAGGCTAATCTCCGAAACGGCTGGACCATATACTATAAAGAGTTCTATGGGCCACAATAATTTTCAAAATGAGATTAGGACTCCGTGGGATAAATAGAAATTCTTAAATTTGCGGACAGCAGCAAGTATCCGTTGAATATATATAGTGTTTACATTTACTCATTAATACTAGTGTACTTAATTAGGTGAAGAGGTAGTACTTGAGTAGGCAGTTAATTAATATAACAATATTCTAAGATAAATAAGTGATAATGGATGTAAGGAATTAAATGTGTTTCGTAATTTCGTGTACTTAAATTTCTAGTGCTTATCCAATTTCATGTAAGTTTCTGGTACCTACTTATCAAATTGACGTTTGATATAGTTATTATGTTTTTATTCATTATCGTCGTTGTCTTCAGACAATCACAGCACACTGCTGGACATAGGCCTCCCCAAGTATTGCGTGAATCATCCCTGCCCTCCACGACCCTTATGCATTGTAGTAAGATGAAGGTAGGTATCAGAAAAAAGAATAAGTTCAATAACTAATACCTGCTGAAAAATATGAAACAAGAAAATCCCGTAAAGTAGCCGTGGTCGTATGCCATTTTTCTCTAAAATATATTACTTTGTTGTATAAGTTTGATATTTTAAGACTGGAGAAAAGGTCATCTAAGAATTTATGTGACAAATATAATTTGACAGTTTTTTCTTAATTTATAAAAATTGGTTAGTGTATTTTCTTCTCGCTTTTACAGATATGATGAAATTATAATTGTGTTATTAATAATCCAGTTATTTCCGAAATCTTTGTAATAATTTCTTCCATATTGGAAGCATTAATTACCAATACGAAATGAGTGATGTTTATCAGGAGTAGTTAATTAAGCTCCAATTAAAAGCAAAACGGGTAATAAGTTTAAATCTCGATGCTAATTAGTTGAATATGGTAGTTAATATTTCATTCATTTAAATTCCTACCGTAAATATGGGGATAATGACATATTTAATAACATTCACATCCGTACATTCGTACATAATACATTCATAGGTACATGTAATTTATTGTATACTTGTATATGAGATATGACTGATTTTATTTAATAGTAGTTTGTTTTATCACAATAGCGTCAAACAACGAGGTTGGTCATCTAATATTAAGTGCATTACCAGAGAAGCAATACGTTAGCAGCTGAAAAAAAGAGATGAAGATTAAGTGTAGAAAGTAAGAGAATAATTGAGGGGAAGATTTAGTTTTCTCTCTCACAAATATGTTTTGTTGGTCATTTAGTTTTTATATTAATAAAATAATATGTTATTAGTCTGTCTGATAATTAGGTATAACGTAAAAATAAAAAAAAGAGCGAGTTGTTCATCTTTTCTCCATTTGCGTAGTTGAGACTATATTTCCATTTTCCATGTAATTTTATGGCTATCCCTTTTGCAACCCTTTCATTTCCCCGGATGAAAAACGTTATAAATGTTAACCCGGGCTGTATGTTACCATCATATCGAATTTAAATATAAACCAATGAGGTTCTGTGCGAAACAAGCACACGTAAAGAAAACGATATTTATAACAGTTTTCTCAATCGAAAGTTAAAATATATCTTTGACTCAAAACTATTTTAAAATATCGATATCGATATCATTTATTGAATATAATTCTTGTGCAAATTAACAACCTTTTGCCAAAATTGGTTTTTTTTTTCTAGAATCGTCGTAGTTGCATGTCTGGTAATTTTTAATAGGCGAACAAAGAGTCATTTATTGTATTACCTTTTTCTAAAATAGAGTTTTTTTTTCTTGCTCTATAACAAAACCTCTATTGGTTTTGTTATTTGCAAACAAATCTACCAATAGTTCTATTGATCTTAGATTTTAGGAATGAAAATAACGTATTTACATCGCATACGGCTTGTTAGAGATTGAATGCGTGCTCCTTGTACTCAATACCTACTCGAAGCTCTCCACTGAAGAGACACTTCGCTGCACTTTGCGAATGTCGGAACACGGGCTAAATTTATAAAGGAAAATGGGGGATGTTGACAATATGTGATTTGTTCTGTAAAAGGGAATATTGTAAAAACCTAAATACTACCTACGAAGTCATATTAGACTTAATCATTAGACCACTGATGACTTATTGGGATAAAAATTGTTCACAACTGCTAAGGGCTATGAATTACGTCACATTTTAGGATAGATAAACGCTGAACTTTAAAATACCTATTTGACTTTATGTTGAGTTTATGAAATATTTTATTGAATAGATATAAGGAAAAAAAGAAGTGAAAGGAACTGCTTCCTTTTGATTATTTTTAATAAAATGGTTATGTACCTACATGCATGACATGACAACCTTTGACAAGGATGAGGAGAGGGGTCAATAAGTCTTGAAATTTGTGACATTTGAGCCCTGAAGGAAAAAGGGCAAACATGTAGACTTCTGATAGAAGTGTAAAGTTTAAAATGTGAAATAACAATAGTTACATTTTAGTACCACCTTACCATAAACATAGCGGTGATGCGAACTCATAAGCTTGTCTCTTACCAAAAATATTTCTGTTTACTTCAAATGTTAATTCGCTATGAAACAAAATGAATTCGAGAATGATAAAAACAGATCAATATCTATAGAAATCTATTGACATCCATTTTTTTGCCATTACAATACGCCCCTTTATTCGAAAAACGAGTAAAAATAAATTATATTTTAAATTAGGAACGAAAAAATGAATAGACTTTTCATTAAAAACGAAAATTGTAACTACGTCTTCTTAACAAAAAAATATCGCTGAGTCTCTTTTATTATTTCTTCTAGACCCTGAGAATATTTTTAGAAAACTTTGGTTCATTTTCGACACTTGATAAGAAAATACGATAAATATCATCAATTGTTGGTTATTAAATAACTTGTTTCACTACAAATCAGTCGAATTATTGTAACGAGAAAATATATGGCGAAAAAAAAAATACTTGATGGATTTTTCGATTTGAGTTCTAAAACCGAATCCACCGGACCGAATCTATTGTCTCCTCCAGCATCCTTGTTAACCAAAAAGATCCCTACTAATTCAAGTAATCAGAATTACAAGCCCATTATCGACAAGGCGCTTACCCCACGTGAGTACAGCAACGATCCTTTATTTACTCCCTCCACTAGATTATTTGCTCCCGATCCTTAATTGCTAAAAGAAAGCTAGTACCGTAAGTGTTTATTCGCAATAGGAGCTCAGATAGCCTTTAAATTACCAATTTGATGAGCAGTTACGAACGGAAACCCATTTACAGCTGTAGCTCTTATGTCACTGGAATAAGGGTTATATTTGTTTGGTTTTCCACACCTGTTCTCTTACTGGGTGTAGTTACTGGCGCCTGTTTTCTTTTCATTGTATCGTGGAACTCGTTAATCCGCACTTAACCTAATTCTTAGGTTTGCTAAGCATCTGTGCGTGGTTCCTGATACGAGATTCTTTATCTCGGGTAGGTGTATAATTTTATTTAATTATTTCGTTTAGACTCACGGGTTTCATTTGCGGAATGTTCGTTGTTTAACGTGTAAACGCTTAGTAGGTAATACTATTACATAGGTACTGTTAGGTCAGTAAGATTTTACATTTAAAAAGCAAAAACTTAATAAATAGTCAACAAAAAATCTAAACATTTTCATTTAAACTTTACAAACAGAAAAGAGACTGAAAATTTCGCTATATTTTACTTGAAGTGCGAGTTTTCTTTGCTTTGTAAAACGTTTTTTTTTATGGGATAGGGGGCAAACGAGCTGACAGATTACCTGATGGAAAGTGAATGCTACCGCCCATGGACATTTACAACACCAGAGGTGCCACAAGATGCGTCGCCGGCCTTTTAGGGGGAATGGATGGGGAAGGGGTGGAGAATTGGGCCTCTGGTAACCTCACTCACGCGGCGAAACAAGACGCAAGTGTCATTTTACGCCGGTTTTCTGTGGGGCCGTGGTATCACTCCGGTCAAGCCGGCCCATTCGTGCAAATGTATGGC
>DVWM01000116.1:0-13826 GCA_018235105.1 Junonia coenia | reverse complement strand
TTGCACGAATGGGCCGGCTCGACCGGAGTGATACCACGGCCTCACAGAAAACCGGCGTAAAATGACGCTTGCGTCGGGTTTCGCCGCGTGAGTGAGGGTACCCGGCGCCCCCTTCCCCCCACCTCCCCCATTAATTCCCCATTCATTCCCCCCCCCCATATCTCCTAAAAGGCCAGAACCACTTACGTCCCACTAGAAACTAATAGAATCACATCATCATCATTAGGGTAAAGGTACAAATATGTGATCACTGCAGTTGTTCTCATAAAAATACACTGAGTGACCACATAAATAATAATGTTTCGTATCTCCCGGGCCACTGCGGAACCCTGTAGCCTTGACACGGTCTTACCTGAATTATTTATGAAAGTAATTGTGGCTCGGTGACTACATTTATCGTTATTGTCACCAAAGTTCAAAGGTGACTGACCTTGTCTTTAAAAGTGTTGGAATAAAAACGTTTTTGGTAACAAGTGACATTGGAAAGTATGATATTGGAAAATATTTATACCAATCTTCTTCAGTCACATTATAAACTTGATTAAACAAAAGCATTGATATTATTGATAGCTGAGATTTAAATTTTTAACGGTTCTTAGGTCTTATAAATTCTCTTTGCAGTAGGGCTATTCCGACCAATATCCGAGACTCACTCAAGCGAATTTTTCACACTTCACTCACACGAATACATGCAGCACCACGCGATGTGATGCGGCACCGAGTCGCACTAAAGTATTTGTCATTTTTGACGTAAAATATATGCATTGGATATTCTGTATCAAGTTTCTAATAATTCGAATTTGACAAACCAAATGAGCGAAATGACTAAATTCGTCTCCTGTCCTGAGTGTCTCGATTTTTGGTCGGAATAGCCCTACAGAAGCTAGTTTCCTCTCCCTAATCCATTCCTTACCTTCCCATTTTTGAGCTGATATCGCATTTGTATGTCTTGTAAAGCTTCAAATATTTATAGACAAAATGTTTGTTATGAGTTAGCAAACAACCTTCTTATCGTATCTTCCTACATCTTCAAGATTTTTACGTAATCACAGAGCTATAACAAACGTTTACTATCATCATTTCTAAGGATCGAAAATCTTTATTTATATTTCTCTAAACACTGCATTAACCACTATTTTCCAATGCACCCATCACAGCTTTTACCGAGCGTTATTACCCTATAATAAAACCCGTATTACGAGCGAAGATAAGTAATATTTATATTGGCAGAGCTGTTAAACTACTGTATGCTGTGGTGTTATTAAGATGTATTTAAACATAATTTTATTTACTCCTCAACCTGTCGGAGTAATTAAATGAATTAGCTTCGGTTTCCTCTTGAAACTGGTTTAGAAAGATGCGTTGGACGGTCGAGTCTCAAGTGAGATGTCAATGTATTTTCACTTTGGATTTTAAACATATTTTCGTGATTTAATTACGAAATCTAGCATCTAATGTTGTATTAAAACAAAATCATAATTTTAGCTAGCGTATGTTAGTTAGCGTATGTCAACATGTTACAAATGTAAAGATAAGTGTAAGCAAAACCTTACAATAATTGATAAACATATAGTACATATAAGTACACGGTTTACGATCCATGAAATAAGTACCTAGTTAGATATCTATATAAAATGTAATGTCTATAAAATTGAATATCGTACTCAATTATACAATCATATTTAAACATCCAATTAAAACCACATAAGGAAGCAAAAATCCTTGCAATACACTTTCATTTCATACTTTGTAACTTTATAGTCTTATAGGCAAGATTGCAAATAGTCATCGGTATTTTTATTCTAGACTAACAAATATGTAACGAGATCTCGAGATACATCTGGACTACTGAAATGAGGGCAAAATAAGCAACGCAGATCCATAACGTATTGCATTTCAAACGCAAACAACAAGATTGTTGAATATGATTGAACTCAATAAGTGTAATAGTAGCCTGTGATGTATAAACCTTAGAAATGAGAATAGATTTGTAGCTCAATGTTTCAAAATAACGTAATGATTGTTATAATTTTATTATTTAGCAATTGCATTTATTAAAAAACTCACAGTAACCCACGACTTGGTCTGCAAAATATATTAAAAATTCAATTACAATTCCATAAATTATTAAAAAAACCATTTAAGATATATTTAAATCTCAAACCAACCAAATTTTTCCCACCAATGTATATAAAATGTTCTATACAATTCACTGTTCTATGTGTGCAGTCCAGTCTACGTTAGCGATGCGATGCGCATTTCAAATCATCCCATTAGATGCGAACGTCTCACTACGGGCCTACTTCATACAATGTTGCCTGCAAGTGCTGTAACACATTGGACATCTCGTTAGAAAATATTCCATTTTGTTCATTTGTGGAACAAAACTATTAGTTTTAATAAGTGGACACGGATTTCAGACCCAAACGGAATCAAAAAGACCCACTTAACTCCACATCTTTTCTACCTTTAAAGGGCTTTATCTTTTAAAATGTCATCCGGATACCGGAATATTCGGTTCGAATTTTTCACGGACGTGTTCATGTAAGCGGATATCCTAACAAAAATTGAAAACCGGCCAAGCGTAATTCGGTTAACAGTAGGTACGGAATCATCAATGTTTTACCGGTTCATCAACATCATGAACAGGAAATAGAATTAGTAAAACGAACGGTAAAATTCCGTATCAACCAAAAATAACCGTGACAAACAAAATGTACATCACAATTAAAACTAGATTACAACAATAAAAATTCCGTAACACACAACCGTTGTACACGACAATGAGGCAGATGACATTGTCCAATAGCCAGCACTGACACATATTTTGTTTCCCGCCAATGTACAATGCACGCGTCGCGCCGTTATGGCGGCCATTGTTTTTTGTTTTTTTTTCTCACCAAGTTTGGCGACGTCGTGTGGGTGTCACTTTTTATTCGCACGAAGTTGCGATTATAATGACGAATTGATTGGGCCGATGTTTGTAATGAGGACAGTTGTTTGCAAGTGGGTGTGCGGGTTAATGATTCGAAGGAAGGCGGTAATGATCGAGACCGTTGTTTTGACCTAGATCAAGTATCACAAGTACCAAAACTTATTGACTTAATTTCGAGAGAATTAATTGCTGTCATAAAATCACCAGCGAGTCTCAATTCAGCTCAACTCCTTAAGAGACAAAGATATTATTGCAATTAAATTGAATTAATCATAAAACAAATAGGCGTGACAAGATAATTTAATTATACAAGTTCTACTTGCACAACATTTGAAAGAAAACGACGTCGGAGGAAATAATGTCAATAAAGATTTAATATCATGCCGCAGAAACTTTCCGTCCTGTCGAGTTTAATACACAAAGTAGGATATCCCGATCTCATAACAGTTGTTGATTCTGTTATTCACGAAGGATTTATTAAAGGAAAATGTCATTTTCTATTACGTAGAAAACTTTTGGATTCGATTGCGAAAAAAGGTATCGATTGTCGACGATACGAAGTAACTGTGTCACGATACATTATAAAATTTTATTGATACTGGATATCTTGATATTGCAGAAAGTATTGGTGCTATATTATACTAACCGTACCTAACAGTTCCATTCGCTTTAAAGTTCGATCGGTACTCACCAATACATACGTACAATCTGTTTTCCAAAATGACATCAAGATTTTTATTTCGAATCAGACTCAGACAGAATCAGAATGTGAGTTTCCAACATTCATAAAAAGTCTCAGACCAAAAAGAAACTCCTTATTATTTCAGTTTAAATAAACAAACTTTTCTGATACTTACTGATACTTTAAGTACAGTACTGTACCAACAAATATAAAACATTAATCAACTCTCGATACGAATGAGTTAACAGAAAATCCTTATAAGTCAACTGAGTCAATCACTTAAACAAACAACGCGAACAAATACTTGAAAAACATAATCACCCAGAGCAATAAACTTTCAATGCAAAGGATCCACAAGTTGTTAGTCACACATCATAAATAGTGTAATTAGTTGAACATAACTGTATTATTTTCCTGCTCAAAAACACCGGCGATATGATGTACAGTTTAAATGGGTGAGAGCTCATTCCCACTTGTCGTATACGGATTTTAATCGGATGTTCCAGTGGCAGAACGTTTTATATGAAGCTATTCACACTTGTCGTCCGATTCATAAAAATCGTAGATTTGTATAGAAATGCCGACATCCCATCCCCGACACACGACAAGTAGGAATGGGCTCTAACACCGTGGGCGTGATATAATTTGGTCATGCCCACGACCTAAATTCATGTGGAGCTCCCAGTTTTCAATTTTAAAGTAACCGTTTTCAATACATATATTGGATAGTTAACAGAAATTGTAACAATTGATTTCATGCATAAATTTGTAAGTTATTTCGTTTTGAAAATAAGTTTAAAACTAATTTGTAGTCTTTTGTTTTGATGTTTAACTATGATTACATGATGACATAGCTATAGGAAGTTGAGAAAGTATAATTATATTCTCTATGATTTAATATCAATTAGTATTGCTATTGTTCAATAAATAACACGACAAATTTTTGTTTTTCATCGAAGTCATAGCTTGCCGAATAAGTTACGTGACCAATTTCTGAAGTCTTGTTATCTGTATGTTTGTAGATTGTGGATACGATATTCTCTAGTTAAAGTATTTGTGCTACTTTGTGGCAAAGTTTGCAATCACCTAGTGTTAGTATAGTAATTGGAAACAGATAGCGCTGAGATATACAAATATCTGGTTCAAATGTAATAACTAAAGAAAAAAACAATAAAAATATCTCCATGATATGATAAACTAAAGTAATGAAAAATCAATTTTGTTTTCTTCTTTCCTATTTGACTTTATTCATGGGCCTGTTAATTGTTTAATTTCGGATGACTTTTTCAGTGACTTTGTGGTGTTTTGTACTCTATTTTCTCAAACGAAGCGAACTCGCAAACATAAAAAATATTTACACTTACTATTTACAAGGTAAATAACAGTTTCATTTTTTAGTTTTCAGTTTCATTTCATTTTCAAACAAACTTTTGCTTCAAAAATTCGAAATACTCTTGTTTGCATCACCGTTTTAATTGCAAAGAGCATTCTAGTATTCTGCTTAAACTTTTAACCTTAAATCTCTAAATAAGTATATAATCTTTGTTAGTGTTTTCATAAGAACATTAGAAACAAAGATAAAATAAAACGAAAATTCGGAACCAAATACAATAAAGAAGTTTCACAAACTTTCGCCGACAACTCTTGAAGTCTTCTGTACGCGTGAACGAATATGTAAACGAAAGCAGTTTCAAACTACGTCTGCTCTATTTATCCTATTTCAATATCAATGGGGATATTTAGAACCTTTAAAACACATTTTAAGATGTAGCAAATAAACGAATAGAAATAATTAACATGGTAACCTAAACTACGCTGTAATTAAAGTAGGTACTTATATAGTTTTTTTCTGTGAACAAAAAACTATTTATTTATTTGTGTTTAAAAAAAAATAAAAGAAAGATTAAAACATTTTTGCAAGGACAAGTTTAATACAATTTTAATGCTTGAGTAACTTCAAAATAATTAGAGGAGTCATGAAGACGCACATCCAATTTATGGAACAAGACTCTAGAAGTATTTTGCGCCAAAATTCCTTAACGTCTATATACTGATATATTTGGCAAAATACATTTAAAAATGTATGCAAATTCCTTAAGTATAAATATCACATACAAAAAGTTTATATTACATAAAAAATTCATGATTGTATCTCTTCTGATTGTTGTTGCGTTCATAATTGGTTTAAAAAAAAAAACAAAAGTAACACAGTAATTGGATCAATCGTTGTATAAAACCACAAGTTTTTTTTGCAAGTAAGGCTTCGATTATACTTTATTTATTTATACTTATAACACGTGGCATAAAATAAACGAAATAAATAGAGAAAAATTATATATATCGTGTAAAAGTCTATAGGTACCTATTTATGTAATTGTAAACAAATACAAATGTATAAGTCTGTAACGTTTTCACAATCATCCGCTGGCTGGCTGGCATTTAACACTTAAAATATCACTGAATTTTTTAAATAAAAAGTATGAAAAGTTGATTTCGGTGATTTTTAAAATTTTTGTCCGACCTCTTTATTTTTTTAATCTGATTTTTAAAGACGGAGGTCTTAAAACGTGACAAACAAAATGAAAAAATATTTTTTTTGAGCCACTCTAAATTTATTTATTTTAAGATTTAATCGAGTGAAGTTTAAGCTTTGATTTCCTTGATTTTCCACTCTGTGGCATACAAGCGTGGAATTACGTATATTCACAAAAGCACATTGTCGTTCACTTCGTTAGAACTTTATTAAGTGGAATTACAGCTCGATAGCGCGATGTGCTTCACCGTCTTTAATTTACATTCTGAACTCGATTGCAACGTTCCATAAAATTCGACCTCGTAATTTTTATTCTTCTCGGTTCATTATTCCACTTAGGCCCTGAAGGGTTAAAAGAAATCAGTTCACATCAAGCCCCTTGGAAAATGTATTCATTACCATGTCAACTCCATACGTAAAATAAAGATATTTTAAATGTTTTATTAATCGAAAAGATTGATCATCATAGATGTTCTGCACAACCTTTCTTCATAACTTATTTCACCTCTAGTCAATTTTTATTTTCGCGACAAAAAGTAACTTGTAAAAGTAGCCAATAGAGCTACACACTTTCACATTATTTTATATAGTAAGCATGAAATCATCACCACTTAAAGGTTTTTTTAATTCTGCTTTTATTTAGGGTCTTTGAATCTACAGAAGATTATGTCAGACCCATCGTATCCTAATTATATCTACAAATACACAAAACTTATTCCTTAAGGATTTTAAAAATTAGTCGGTACAAAGATATTGCCACTGCCGATATCGGTGACGAAAGAATTGTTTGAAATGTACCCACATCTACAAGATTTATGTTATAATTTTTAATAAGTGTCTTTCGCATAATTTCACTTCGCTTGCATTCCATTAAAAGGTGTTGTGTGTCTTCAACTATACCACAAAGAGAACAAAGTGGTGTATTGCTCTTTTTTAACAAATATTTAAAACTATTAAGTGGCATGTGTCCTGATCGTAATCTGTGAGCAATAACAATTAAATTCCTTGGCAACTTATCATTTAAAAACCATGGTATACGAGAGGGTTTACTTTGCAAAATTTTGTACCAAATTCCTTTTGATTTTGAAATGTCATTAAATTGATTTTTCCAACAGTTTATGATTTTATCCTTATACTTAATCAAAATTTCTGAATAATCTGGCGTAATAAAGATCTCAGATCCAAAAGAAATAGCTTGTTTAGCTGCTTTATCAACCTTCTCGTTACCAGTTACACCAATATGCGCCGGAACCCATTGTAATTTCAGCGATATCCCTTTACTAATAAGATTTAAAATCTTATCAAGAATTACGTAAGCTATCGATATGCTTCTCTTGCCAGAGGAGCATCGAGCTATGTGAAATAATGCACTTTTGCTGTCCGATAAAATGACAAATTTTTTAAGTCCTCGGGAATCAGCGTACGATAATGCTTCTGAAATTGCAAGGAGTTCCGCCGTCATTATAGTATTATCAGAAGTAATCTTAAAACATTCCTTCACATTATGACTGGGATCATAGAAAGCTGCACCAAGTCCCTGGTTAGTTTTAGAGCCATCGGTATATATATGAAACCAACCATCATACTTAGATTGTATCATATTTAATGTAGTGTATTTTAAAATTTCGTTATTAGTGTTGGTTTTAGAACTTGTAAGGCCCTCAATTTCCATACAGATGAAGTCAGTATTTATATTTGTTGTCCAAGTGTTGACCATTGAAAACATTTTTAGAGGGTTGCAAGAGAAAATTTTTTGTGACTTAACATCGCGATATATATCTATAAGCAAGGGTTTCTTTTTCTTTTCCCAATAACTAGACTGAGATAACTGAAGTAGATCACTGAATAAATTTATTGTGATATTATTAGACCAGGCCATTGATTTAAGGCAATATTTTGTAGCTAAGTATTGACGTCGTAAGTTAAGTGGGGGAATACAAAGTTCGGATTCCATTACATGGATTGGTGTAGTCTTTATAAAGCCACCTATAATACGTAAAGCGGAATTTTGTACACGATCTAATTTTTGTAAATGTGTATTGGCTGCATTATGAAATAAAACACAACCATAGTCCATTCGACTACGGATTAGAGAAATATATAATGAACGTAAATGCTTAGGGTGTAATCCCCATGATGAGCCTGCAAGAATTTTCAATAAGTTTAAAGTCTTCGTAGTTTTTTCTTTTATTTCATTGATATGTTTGTTCCAAAGCAAGGACTTGTCTAACCAAAGCCCTAAATATTTAATATTCTGCACAGATTCAATATTTTGATTGTTTATTTTTAATGAAACAGTGTCTATCTTTCTTTTCCTTGTAAATATGCAAAATTTAGTTTTTGTTGGAGATAACTCTAAACCGAATTTTTCTATAATCGTAATCATAGTCATCAGTGCCTTCTGTATATCAATATTACTTTTATTTAGATCCTTGTGTTGTGCGTAGAAAACAAAATCATCAGCATATTGTAAAACCATAACATTTGTAATTGCAGTATATATTTTTGAAGTTAAAATATTAAAAAGAAGTGGAGATATTGGGTCTCCTTGCGCCAACCCTCTATTTGACCATCTCACTAAACAACTTTCTGGATTATCTTCATTTATAATCTTTAAATATCTTTTACTCAAAAACTCCCATAAATATTTACATATCCTAGACCCAACTTCCAAATTGTCCAGAACTAAAATCAATTGATCAATGAGAACATTATTAT
Source organism: Junonia coenia (assembly GCA_018235105.1). Taxonomy (NCBI): domain Eukaryota; kingdom Metazoa; phylum Arthropoda; class Insecta; order Lepidoptera; family Nymphalidae; genus Junonia; species Junonia coenia. Next base: position 4,958 of record DVWM01000116.1, on the reverse strand, counting down.
AGGCATTTTCAATATCCAGGAAACAAGCTAAAGTGGATATATTCCTTGAAAATCCTATTTGAACATGAGATACAAGCCGAACTAAACAATCAATGGATGACTGACATTTTCTAAAGCCAGTATTAAAAGGTGAAATTACTTTATTATGTTCTATAAACCACTCTAAACGTTTAGTTATCATAGAATGATAAATTTTACATACACAAGAAATAAGAGAGATTGGTCTAACCTTAGAAGCCATATTCGGATTTAAAGAGTGTTTATGTATAGGAACAATCTTAATATTACGCCATTGTTCTGGAACAAACGATTGCAAAAATATCAAATTATAAATTTTGAGCAAATAGAATTTAGCATTTAAAGGTAAATTATATATCATAGAGTAAGTAATACCATCGTCTCCTGGAGCAGTATCTTTTGATTTTAAACAATTAAGAAATTCTTGCATTGAAAATTCTTGCTCTAATAATGGGTTACTTGAATGTATTGTAGGTGGAAGAGTTTCAACGAAATCTGGTGTTAAAGAATTTAGAAGTTGTACTTTTTTATCGTGAGGAATTTGAGAATAATTATTATTTGTCCCTTTCATCCAACACATTTTACGCCACATAGTTGGGCTATCAGTTACTTCATCAACTTCATCACAATTTTTATGCCAATCCTTAGTTTTAGCGCGCCTGGTTACATTTTGTGCCTTTGATATTTTTGATCTTAATATATCAAAATTATCTGGAATAGGATTACGTCTAAAATTTTTAAGAGATAGTCGGCGTTCAGCCATAGCACAGGACAAAGATGTATCCCAATACGATTTGGGCTGAAAAACCTGAAGTGGGCGTGAAATATTTATTTTCATTGGAATACTTTTGTCAGCTGCTTGATTAATCTGATTTACAAAGAAATTATACATATCCTGTACATTAACACTATTTTCAGATAGCTGACTAAAACTGTTGTTCAATAGATTTCTGTATTCTAACCAGTTAGCTAATTTAAAATTACGTCTTTTCGTAGAAGTTACTTTATACTTAGATTCCAAATTATATTTTATACATATATGATCGCTACCTAAGTTTTCTTGGAGAGTTTTCCATTTAAAATAAACAGCAATATCTGAACTTACGAAAGTAATGTCGGGGGAGGTAGACTGTAAAGTGTGGTTAACTAATTTAATTCTTGTGTGATCTCCGTTATTTAGAGATATAAAATTATTATCTAATGAGGCTTCATATATTTGAGATCCTCTAGTGTCAATTTTATTGGACCAATTTGTATGATGGCCATTAAAGTCACCTGCTACTAGAGAGTTACCAGTAAAATTTGAGAATAGTTGATCCCAGTCACTTTGTGAAGTTTGAACTGATGATGGACAATATACAGAAGTAACAAAATCTAAATGTTTACAATTTAATATTTTAACGGAGACAATTTCGATTCCTGAATTTCCTACGATAATATTATGAGTTACACTTTTAATCGATCTATGAACCATAATGGCTACACCGCCATACGAGTCAAATCTGTCATTTCTATATATATTATAGTCTTTAAGTCTAAATGTTACTTTGGAGTCTAACCAAGTTTCACTTAAAATACATATGTGAATATTTTCTCTGTTCAGTAGTAATTCCAAATCAATTTTTTTAGGAGCTACACTTTGGGAATTCCACTGTAATATATTTATAGCTATTTTATTAAAGTATGTGTTATCCATTACAAAGCATGTTCAAAATTTTTTTAATTGTCTCTTCATTACTTACAGTCTTGTAAAATATTGACATCATCCATTCGAATAATAAGTGCATAACCGAGGTGATCTTTTCTTCAAGTGTTTTTTTCGAAATCATAATATCCTTCAATTTGTATAATTTTTTGATAAAACCTGTTTCCTCTTTATTCATATCAGTATTTTTATGTACCTCTTTATCAGTTGTCTCAGCATTTCCTGTGATCTCTTGGTTGTTTTCTTCTTTTTTATTCGATGACGCCCTTTTCTTCGATTTCTTTCTTCTATTAGGTCTCTGAGAATTTAAGTTACTCGAAGATAAATTTTCTTCTTGAATTTCTTCAGATTTATCTTCCTCACTATCATTTGTTTGTTCTTTTTCCTTTTCGATGCTGATAACATCTATGGGAGTCACGTGATTAAGTGGCACATTAGGTCTCATATTATAATTATTGTTTGTAAGGCCCAAATTATTTTGATCATGGTTTTTGTTGTTATCTTTGAGATATAAGGACAATGCAATTTTGTATGTACAATTGTCTCTACTCATAATCGCACGTATTCTTTTTTCTTTCAAAAATAGAGGACAACTTTTATCAAAGGACATGTGATTACCCTTGCAATTAACACAGATATATATTTGAGAATCACAATTAGCATGTTTTCTGGTACATTTTGGACATATCTTATTTTTTATTGGGCAACTACGAGCTAGGTGTCCATATTTCCAGCATGTTGAGCATTGTGTTACCGGAAAAGTATAGGGTTCCACTTTAAATCTTCCTCCGTATCCATAAACATATGCTGGTAAAGTAGCACTTTTAAAACAAAAACGTACCGTTTCGCAATTTATCCATTCCCCATTTTCTGTTTGCTTTTTAAGCCTTTTCACAGAAATAATCTCCGACTGACTCGTAAAAGCTTCTAATAACTCACTTTCTTCAACCTCCATTTCAATGTATTTAACAATCCCATAGGAGTAGCTAACCTCATTTGTTAAATGACACCGGTAACCCAATTCATTCATTTTTGCACTATTCAATAATTTATTGGCATCATCTCTCGTTTCAAATTTTATGTATACCTTGTATGGGTTTTTATATTTAATGCTTGTTATATTTTGTAAATTTTCTGACTTCAGTAACTTAACTAAACCAATCTGTTTAGGTAATAACTCTATAGCACTTAAACATACTTCGAATTTGTCATCCTCTAGATTCTTGTTATTGGTTTTCGAATTACTTCTTGCAACTCGTTTCACTCTTCTTTGAACAGTTACAAAGCCATCTTCATTTCCGTCGTTATGTTGTTCTTCGTAAACATTCCAGTTTCTTTTTATCGGTCTTATATCATTATTATTTTCTCTCAACGTAGATACATCATTTCTTGACTCTTCACACTCATTAACGTCTTCAACACGGATATTATTACTCACACACTCATCTTCACTCATATAGTTAAACTCAGATGTCAGAGCGACACTTTCCATTTTTTCCGCATTGGTGAGGGTAGTTTGGAAAAAAGTTACCAAGACTTGTACGGCCTTATCTCAATGCGTGCGCTCGCTGGAAGATACCGCGCGCGACTGTTTTAAAATGTTATAATTACGTTTTCACTGAAATATACAACCTACTTTAGTCAATAAATAAAAACACACACCACACACACAAACACACACTACCACGACAGACATCCCATTGACGGATACAGATGTACATACATATGTCATGAGCCGAGATCAACCCGCGACCGTTAGTGCTTCAATCATTAGCATGACCACTGCGCCAACATGTTCGCAAATAAAAATGCAATTTTTTCTATTTATCAAAATAATGACCAAGCTGATTTTGATATAATTAATTTGAGGTCAACCTTAAAATATGTAATACAGAATAGACAAAGCACCAAGACGAAAATAGATATCCGGGTACATATCTATAAAAAAACAGTCGATTTGAAAAACATGACTTTTCTCTTCGTTTTATTATCATACAACTCTCCAGTCATTTTAGCTTTATCTGCCAATAAATTCACAGTGAGAATTTACAGAAAAATGCAAGATCTATTTTTTGGACATAATTTCACGAATTTCTTTTCTAATGACCTCCGTGCAAAAGATAGCGAAATATGCATTCAAACTAAACGAACACGAACGGGCGAATGCTCGTTGTAGCCCCATTCGATTAAATTTATTTAGTGTGAACAACATGGTGTAAACAGTCATAGAGCTTTCTTCAGTTGATCTGTCTGGTACAAAAACGTTCTTACAATTTTTAGTCGGCACGATATCTATTTAGATTTTTGACAACTTCATTAGTACGCCATAGGACTAGGAGATTTTCAGATTATTTAAATTACTGGATTATAAAAGTATCTATCTTAAAACCCACCGATGCTTGAATACACTTTGTACTGAATGATGTTTTATTAATTAAAACTCGTACGTACATATACTGATCCTGTGTTCTTTTAATTATAATTTTTTGCACGGGAATAAGTTACGTAAAGAAATATTTACGTTAAAAATGAGGGAAAATTTTCGATGTTATAATTAACATAAAAAAGCAGTTCATATCTACGCCATTTGTGTGCTAATTTTAATCAGTTCTGTAGAAAAGTAGTAGAAATACAACAATATAATTATCAAGAGAACATTTTGACACTTATTCCGTAAACATTAGGGTTCAAATTCCAGCAAATATTATTTCTCTATCAACGATTCAATTTGGATGGAGATTATAAGGCTGTTGTACCGTTGTCAATCACAGACCGATTATGGTTGTGACGTTTGGTACAAGAACACGGGACCTTTCTTTATTTAGAAGCACCAGATATGTTTATAAAACCCTGGCGATCGTTCTGATGTTTTACTAAATTTATCTTAAGCGTCGGTCATCGCCACTCGGCGTAAATTTTTGTATTTATACAAAAATTTCTTCCTAGGTCTAAGTGATCATCCGTTTTCATACGGCCGAGAGGAGGACCGCAGTCCGGTATGGCCCCGGACTGCCGGCGTACGCACCAGAAAGGGATGTGGGGAGGGCGAGACCATTCTTCACCCTCCTGAGAAGGGCTCCGCAAGCCATGAGCGGAGCTACGCACGGGAGAGGCCGCGGACGTGCTGCGAAAGCGATCCTGTAGCCTCTTGGTTTTCCGTGCTGTGGTGGCCATCGTAGGGGGTTTTAGTGAGTGAAATCTCCCATAACCCGACATCCTCCCCAGGTATCTATGG
>DVWM01000115.1:0-13831 GCA_018235105.1 Junonia coenia | reverse complement strand
GGGTTTCGTTTTGACTAGGGAACCCTAAAAATGGATTTCTAAATAATAGGTCATCCGCAGAGTATCAAGGGTAAAGTACAAAAATTTAGAGTTCGCTACGGGTCACCCAAGCTAGCTATTCTTAGCGTAAAATATAAACTCTTGTTATACTGGGATCCACATCATATTGTATGTAGATCATCAATATTATTCATTAACAACGTGTTATTAGCAGCTTCGTTTTCATATATTTTACATACCTACCTAAACCTATTCTGTGTAGAGGGGTGTTTTTTTTTTTTGTAAAATTATTTCTTTACTGCTATTATTTTAAATTTTGTAAATCGATTGACTATTTACGACTTTTATGTACGTTTTCTGGAAATAGGTACGTTCTTACGAAAATTCAAAGATGAAAAGCTCTCTATAACTGTGCCAAACACCATAACTGCAATAATTTCGCTTAAATTCGACTGGGGCACACAGACAGTTTTATAGCTATGCGGCGGCTTTATTATCCCAAATTACGTCAAATCAGTAATATGTACCTATAATTTCCAGAGATTTTACTGATATCAATCGTTAAAGCTTACTCGTACCATGACGTTTATTTAAAGTTAAAAACTGTAAAATATACTTATACTACTTATAAAACCATTGAGCTAAAATAACAATTGCTGTAGAGTGCTTTGAATATACGTAACGAATCATTAATATACGATTATAAAAATAAATTTAGGCGTTGGGTTTACAAAATATTTAGAATTTTTCTTTCAATTGGGAATCCCTTATGCAATCCCGCATTACAGTTAATATACCATAGCTTAAATTATTATCACTTAATTTTGTATACAATAAATAGCTATGGAAATTGTATCTATACTATCGCTATTTTGTATAGGTAGGTACACCCCTTTTTACCATTTTAAATTTCGTTTATATTTCGATGAAATTTGAAAATACACATTCAGTAGAGCAAACTACATTAGGAATATTCAAGTCTTACGAATCCCGAGATATCATGTAAATCTCTTTTATATTTACATACATATGTTATAGCAGTACCTATCTATGTTTTGCATACAAACGGAGTACCCCTGTAAGATGGAATTTCGTAAAATCCTTTCTTAGTGAATCTTCAAACTGGAGAAATTCCTTTTCCAGTTTGAAGATTCACTCGATTTTCTCGATTCCTCTAGATTTTCGAGTCTGTAGACGTCATGGTTGTGAGAAAAATAAAACAACTTGCTTGCAAGGGATTTGACAACGACTGAATTTTATTTAAAACAAAAGAATGAACGAACATTACTTTAACACTTTTAGTTCACATAGATGCTAAAAGATGGCGTTAGTGTGCCTATCTATATTTTGTTATTTACAACACTCCCACTCAAAATAATTATAGGCACATTTAAAACAAATTACATAGGCCAAAAAAAAATTTAATAAAAAATTAAACTTCAATAATTCCTAAAGAATTCAAATATTTATGATGTTTTACAGCACTTAAACTTTTAGTAAGCAAATCTGCAGGCATATCTGATGTACACAAGTATTTGACACTAACAATGTTTTCATTTATTATTTCTCTGCAATAGTGGTATCTCACATCTATATGTTTAGTTTTATTATGAAACACAGGGTTCAATAATAGTTTCTGCGCACTCATACTATCATTATACAATGTAATATTATACATTCTTTTAGTTACTTCATGCTGTAAGTTTCTCAAATATACTGCCTCTTTGCAGGCTTCAGATATTGCCACATATTCAGCCTCTGTACTAGAAAGTGTAATACATTTCTGTTTAGAACAACTCCAAGAAATAACTGATCCTGACAAAGTATAACAATATCCCGAATAAGATTTCCTATCATTAACATCATTACACCAGTCTGCATCAACATAACCTTCAATATTAATGTTTTTATTTTTACAATATTTCAAACCTAACTTTTTAGTGCCTTTTAAATATCTTAATACTCTTTTAGCATAAACCCATTGCTGTTCAGTATTACAATTATTGAATTGACTTAAAAATGACACTGCATAAGCTATATCAGGTCGTGTAAGCACAACTAAATACATTAAACCTCCAATAAGCTGCTGATAGGGATTATCATTATTACAATTATTCTCTTTCTTACATTTTAAATTTGCCTCCATTGGAGTTTTTGTAGTTTTACAATCAGCCATGTTAAATTTGAACAATAATTTATCAATATATTTCTCTTGACTCAAAGTAACAGTACAATTTTGTTTATCAAACACAACTGACATGCCAAGACATTCCTTTACTATTCCTAAATCTTTTAATACAAAACACTTACTTAAAAAACTCTTAAGATAATCAGTTTCAGTTTTGTTATTCGAGAAAACAAAGAAGTCATCGACATACAATGTCACAACCGTTATACTACTACCAATACTTTTTATATATAGACATGGTTCTATTTTAGATTTAATATAACCATTAGTTAACATACAATCATCTACTTTCTTATGCCATGCTCGTGATGCCTGTTTCAGACCATATATAGCCTTATTTAACTTTAAAACTTTATTATTTGGACAGACATAACCTAAAGGCTTTTGCATATATATAGTCTCAGACAGATCACCATTGAGGAAGGCTGTTTTCACATCAAAATGTGTCACATTAAGATTCAACTGCACTGATAAAGCAAACAATAACCTTAGTGTTGTATATCGCACTACCGGAGAAAAAGTTTCACTGTAGTCTATACCATATTTCTGGGAACAACCTTTAGCCACAAGCCTGGCTCGATAACGGACATTATTTTCACCATCACACTTTTTCTTGAGAACCCATTTGCATTTCACAATGTTGCCACTTGGAGGTATATCAACAACATCCCAAGCATTGTTATCTCTAAAACTGTTCAGCTCTTCTTGAACTGCCAGCTCCCATTGCTCCTTTTCTGGTCCTCGCAGTGCTTCTTCATATGTCAGTTCATCGCTGAGATATGTATTACACTCTTCTGTACACATAAATCCATACCTATCTGGTTTTCGCCTCTGGCGTTGTAGTAGTTCCCTTTTCCTGGTATTAGATTCCAACTCTTCCTCAGACACCTCTACATCTGGAACATAGGTTTCATCCATTTCATTTGTACTATCAATAGAAATGAAGGAATCTTCCTTACTCTGGTCTGACAGCTCTCCCACTGAAGATGGATATGGCTTATTCTCTGCTGGTTTGTCATCTGTCTCTTGTGCTTCAATCATACTTTCATGATGAGGTGACTTTTCATTTATAATGATGACATCTCGACTTGTTATAATAGCTCGTGTTGAAGGGTTATATAGCCTATATCCTTTGACATCCTCTGGGTAGCCAACCAGTATGCATTGTTCAGATTTCTTGTCCCATTTATGTCTTTTCTCCTTCGGTATGTGTTTCATAACAGTACTGCCAAAAATTCTTATATGGCTAAGGTTCGGCTTGCTTCCTGTCCATAATTCAAATGGTGTACGGTAATTCAATCCACTCTTCACAATTCTATTCTGTAAATAAACAGCTGTGTTAATGGCTTCTGCCCAAAACTTCTTATCAAGTCCCGCATCAAACAAAAGACACCTGGCTTTCTCAATTAGTGTTCTATTCATGCGCTCTGAGAGCCCGTTTTGTTCAGGGGTATAGGGATTGGTTTTTTGATGAATTATACCCATTCTCTTTAAATAAGTTTCAAAATCTTTGTTACAGAATTCACTGCCATTATCACTTCTTAGAATTTTTATCCTATTTGATGTTGAATTTTCAACTCTAGCTTTATATTCTTGAAAATACTTTAAAGTCTCACTTTTATTTTTTAGAAAATAAACAAATGTCATGCGGCTGTAGTCGTCCACAAAAATAAGAAAATATCTAGACCCACCTAGTGATATGTTCTCCATCGGGCCACATATGTCACTGTGTACCACCTCTAGTAGTTTAGTACGTCTGTTCCCTTCATTAGCAAAGGATAGTCTACTCTGCTTACCTTCACAGCAGACTACACAGTTTGACTTGTCGATGTTGGCCTTTTCCGTAAGTGTGACTCCTTCTACAGCATCCTGCATTTTATTCATGTTAAAGCTGTTAGCATGTCCCAATCTCCGATGCCAAATTTCCGCAGACTGTGCCACTGCTGCTACCATGCATGATGAGGTGTTCAGTTTGTAAACTCCATTTATAAGTGAAGCAGTAGCTACTTGAATGTCTTGCTTATTGAGTATCTCGCATCCTTATCCAAAACGGAACCGAGCTATAACTAACCGTTTTTAACTGCTCCAACTGAAAAAATTGAATTTAATAGTTAATACTTGTTTCTTTGAGTTATAAAGTAGATCAACATTTGTGTAACGTTCCAATAATCAATGTGAAGTAGTGGTTTACAAGTTATTGAAGTGTTTGATATTATAAAAACAAAAATAACAAATTTAAAGTTAAACAATTAACGGATTTATCATCATTTCTTCGCGTCGTTGCAAGAAACGCGTAAGCGACGCTGTCTGCATGGCGCTTACGACCTTCTGGCCGCGACATATCGACTGCACCAGCTTATCGGTAACATAAGAACATTCATATTATTATCCGATTTGTGTTCGTCCACCGTCTGAATGCCGTGAAGATATTGTAATGAAATATATAAACTACTGTTGTTGGTTGAATTGAATAATCAATATAATAATTAGCACATACTATTGCAAGTATACATCCATTGTTGTTGGTTGTTTTCTCAAGAAATTAATATCATTATGCCACCTAAATTAAAACCGTGCGCTAATTGCTCAAAAAGATTAACAAACAAAGAGTATCTAAACTGCTTCTTATGTAAGGACGCGTACGATATTGACTGTGCCAATATAACACATCAGCGATTTATTTCTATGGAGAGGGATGCTAAGGACAAATGGAAATGCTTGAAGTGTAAAAATAAAGAAAAAAGAGGCACTCCATCCTGTGTAAAAACTATTCAAGCTACCGATAGCGACAATAATATTTCTTCTCACGGCGAAGACGAATCAGATCTTAATGAATCTCCAAATTCAAACATACTAAAACCCACACTGCTTTCAAGCATACGATCTGAAGTTCAGGCATCTATTGATAAATCTCTTAAAATGACCTTAGAATCCACGATAATGAAAGAATTCTCATATTTAAAAAGTGAATTAGCGAGTTTAAGTGATCTTAAAAATTGCTTAGAATTTTTAAGCGCAGAATACGATCGCTTAAAATCAGATCTCGTAGCTTCAGAAAATAAAATTAAAAATCTCACTAAGGAGAATATTACTCTTAACAGTAAAGTAAGTGATCTTTCTAATAGACTCAACTTGATTGAACAACACTCGCGTGAAACTAATATCGAGATTAATGGCTTACCAGAGAACAAATCCGAAAATTTAAACTCTGTTATTGAACAGTTATGCTCTGTAGTCGCAGTGCCCTTACAAGATTCGGATATTTTATCCTGTACCCGAGTACGAAAAATGGATGACTCTAGTCCTAAACCCCGAGCCGTTATTGTAAAGTTACCGACTACTAAACATAGGGACGTCATATTAGCTGCCGTAACAAAGTTTAATAAAAAAAATCAAACAGATAAGCTCAACACTAATCACCTGGGTTACGGTACTAAAAAATCACCAGTATATGTCTCCGAACATTTGTCGCCACATTTTAAAGCACTTCACGCACGTACTAGAAAAATTGCACGGGATAAGGAATATCGATATACTTGGATTCGTAATGGTCGCATTTATGTACGCAAAAATGACCAATCTCCTGCCAAACAAATAAAATGTTTCGAATCTCTTGATCACTTGTAAACTATAAAACCGCTGCTAAGTGCCCTTATCCATATCTCTTCAAAATTCAAGATCTATTACCAAAACTTTAGAGGACTTAAAACTAAAACAAAAGAAATAAGACTATCTTCAATGACTTCATGTTTTGATATTATTATTGGAACAGAGACTTGGTTGGATGACAGTGTTCACGATAAAGAACTATTTAGCAACAAATACAATGTGTACCGAAGAGATCGTTCATCTACTTCATCTTCTGGAAAAACCGGAGGAGGCGTTCTATTCGCAGTCTCTAAAAATATTTGCTCGAAACGTGTTGAACATTTTGAAAGTTCTATGGAAGATTTGTGGGTATCTGTTAAAAGTGACGGTCAAGAATCGAAAGAAATTTTATTTTGTGTGCTTTATCTTCCTCCTCCTGTGACAAGTGCTTCATTGGACTTGATGTTAGAGAACATTAGTGATGTCATGCAATCTCACGCCGGTGATGTTATAATTTTAGGGGATTTCAACCTAGGGTTCATAGATTGGAAACGAGATACCTCTGATATTCTCGCACTGACACCTTGTAATTATAATTGTAATCTTGGGCGTAATTTCGTAGATTTTTTGTCCTTCAATAGCCTGTCACAATTTAATAATGTAAAAAATCACAATAATAGAATCCTAGATTTAGTTTTAAGTACCTGTGAAAATATTTCCATAGCAGAAAGTATTAAGCCTGTAAGTAAAATTGATTTACATCATCCTGCTTTAGATATCGATTTAAATTTAAATAAGCACTTATTAACTACTAGAAAACAATTTGCGTCTTATAACTTTAAGAAGGCTGACTACACTTTAGTTAATGCTAAGTTAGGTCAAATTGATTGGGAATTAGAGCTATCCCCGATTAAAGATGTCGATATGGCTGTAGCAAAATTTTATGACTTACTGGAAATTATAATTCAGTCTACTGTACCAAAAACAAAACCTCGAAATTTAAAGTATCCTTCTTGGTTTACGCGTAATTTAATTAAACTTATTGCTGAACGTAACAAAATTCTCATAAGGTACAAACTATACAAAAACCCTAGGGATAAGTTAGAACTTCAGTTGAGCAATGATAGGGTGGAGTCTTTGACAGTTTCGTGTTATCGTAAGCATATCTTAAGTACAGAACAATCGGTTCTTAAAAATCCTAAGAAATTTTGGTCTTTTGTAAAGGATCATCGAGGTGAATCTTCAGATCTTCCTAGAGAAATGTTTCTCGATAATAAGACAGCAAATACAGGTGAAGATATTTGTAATCTTTTTGCATCACAGTTTGCGTCAGTCTATTCCCCGCATGATCAAGGTCATATAACATATCCAGCAGATTGTTTTCCCCAATTTTGTTTAAGTAAAATTTCTTTAACCGAACGTGAAATATCTAAAACCTTAAAATCCGTTGATATTAGCAAAGGACCTGGTCCTGATGGAATTCCCCCACTATTTATTAAAATGACCAGTAAGTACTTAACACTTCCTTTAAGAATCCTTTTCTCAAAATCACTCGAATCTGCCAAATTTCCTACAATATGGAAAGCTGCCAATGTTGTTCCGATTTACAAAAAAGGCGATAAGCGCAATATCAAAAACTATCGACCTATTTCAATTTTAAGTGTTATTCCAAAACTTTTCGAAAAGCTCATTTGCCCAATTGTAACTAAATATTTCAAAAATATCCTCTCTACACAACAACATGGCTTTATGCAAAATAAATCAACATTGACTAATTTATTAGACTATGTTATAGATCTGTCCGAAAACGTTGATAACAAGACTCAAATTGATGCTATTTACACGGATTTTACGAGCGCATTCGACAAAGTTAGCCATACAATCTTACAAGCTAAGCTTATGTATTACGGAATCCATGGTAATTTGCTGAATTGGTTAGTATCCTACTTAAATAAACGATCTCAACGCGTGATTACTCACGGCTACTCATCTTTTGCATTTGTTCCCACATCTGGGGTACCCCAAGGATCCCATTTAGGTCCAGTTCTTTTCTTAGTTTTTATTAACGATATAGTAGATAGCGTTAAATTTAGTAAATGTTTAATATTCGCCGACGATCTTAAAATCTACAGACCTATAAAAACGTTATCCGATTCTGACCTTCTCCAAGCGGATATAGATGCTCTCGTTAGCTGGTGTAATAAAAATAATATGGAATTAAATGTTAAAAAATGTCTTCATATAAAGTTCACAAGATGCAGAAAACCAATATTATCTAAATATTCTATATCTGGCGATCTTCTATCAGAGGTTAATTCAATTCGAGACTTAGGTGTACTTATAGATAGCAATTTAAATTTTATTAGTCATTTAGACAAAATAATTTCAAAAGCTTGGAAAATGTTAGGATTTGTCAAACGAACATGCAAGGATTTTAAGAATATTCGCTCATTGCTCTGCATTTATAATTCTCTTGTACGTTCCAATTTAGAGTATGCATCAAATATCTGGAACCCATTTTATAACACTCATATCGAAAGACTAGAGCGAATACAACAAAATTTTACCCGTTTTCTTGCATACAAGGATACTAGCTGTCCTTATCGCGCTAACTACAACAATAGGCTAAAACATTTTAAAATGATGTCACTCAAAAGTCGCCGTGAAATCAGCGATGTTTTGATTCTACACAAACTGATCCATGGTAAAATAATGTCATCTGAATTACTTCAGCAAATCAATTTAGTTGTTCCCCGCAAAATTCCTAGACACCCAATAAAAAAACCTTTTAGAACTACAGCTTTTAAAACAAATTTAGGTAAACATGCACCTCTCAACAGAATAATTAATTCTTATAACGAATATTCTTCTAACGCCAATATCGACATCTTTGCCCAAAGCAAGCCAACTTTTGTGAAGCTCTGTAAAGATCTCATAGTAAAACCTTAAAACCATTTTATTGATAAATTAAATTATGTCACCCTTGAAGATTTTTGTTGTTGTATTTAAATTTAATTTTTTGTTTTGTTTAAATATCTATAGTTTATTTTTTTTCGTTTTTAATGTTTAGTAAAGATATAATTAGGTTAGTATAGTCTTATCTTAAGGTCAATGTTGTTTACACTTATAATGATTTATTCACCTAGATTTAACACCCTGTATCTACTGCTAAGTGAATGTGTTAGTGATAAGTCGATGGCGTAACTATTTCCAATAAATAAATAAATAAAAACGAAATACGAGTATATACATGGTATAGTGGTAAACATTTCATTTAGTATAGAAGAAAATTGAGCATAAGTTAATTACAGGTAATGCTAATAGGTAATCATTTAAAAGTAAGGGTAAGGTCTTATGATAAAATTATTAACGGGTCCCATGAGAAAATTACTAAGAACATACGACTCTTTAGGATATTACATAACTCTAAACAATATAGGCATAATATGTATTTACAGTAGCCGAACTGCCGAAGTCTTTCCAGTTAATTAAGCCTTCTCATAATTTTGATTAAATATTCAGTATGCTACACTTAATATGGCAGTGTAAATAATTTGCAAACATTCTCAAGCCAACACGTGAAGACTTACATTTGATCGTAAGCAACATGACCTTGAATATACTAATCAAGTTTAAGCTTTCGCAAACCAACAAATGCGCACGTGAAAATCATCAACAACTTATGAGTATCGAATTAATTTAATCTTGTTTCGCCACAAAATTAATGTATTTAATTTGGAAAACATCTCTTTAAGCTGACACTTTTTGAATAAATATTGATAGTATCCATGCGGTGTCGATATTTACTAAAAGCATTTTATTAAATACTCCTTTTACAAAGTAAAGGACGACCTCGTCATATTGAATTGCATAATTTTTTTATTCAGTCGTAGACTTTTTTGCCTGTCATAACATCGACGGATTTCCAACTCACTTCAACTTTATACAAAATTCCGTAGAGGTTTTCAAAACCGTAGAATTTTATTTTCCACCAGTACTTTTTCCTCTTGAAACCAATTTCCTACAAACAAATGTTTTGGTTAGATGCAAAAATAGCTATAACTTTGAAAAAATTGTGTAATTAAATTATTAACTAATGGCCTGACATTTCTAAACTGGACCGGTCACTGGTTTAAGAAATTTTGCCCTCAATATTTTTCAGAGTTCATGTCATATATATTTTCTGAATAAAGAATTTACATTTTGAAATATATCGTGCACACGTCGCACCTAAACTTCCCTAATAACCTTCCATATTTTTTACGACCTTCGTCTACAAGATGTCTCGTTGCACAATTTCTCATACAAATATTATATCTCTGAGGAGGTAAAAAGGAAATTTTACCCGACGTTGTTTAAGAGAAAAACCGTCTGGTATATCTTTCTAGTTGCTAGCAACGCCTGCCAGCCACTTAAAATTCCTGGTTCTTCATTTTTATTTTTCTTCTTAGATGAAGTCTTGGACCGATTTATGTGAAACGCGAGACTGCAAATTTTTGCATTACTTGCACCATCTTCTGGTACGATTAAATATAAAAGATTTTGCGTTCCAATAAGAAAATATTGCTTTACATTTTTAAGGTCACTTATTATTATGATAAGTCACACAAGCATCATTCACGAGGAAAACAATCAAACTTCGAAATTACCAAAACACCAATAACTCATCGATGAGTCGACTGGCATTTGTTTCTTATCCTTCATAGCTTCCGACGTCAAACAGCGAGATATCTCTTTTGTTTTATATCAAACAAAAACCATCTGGATTTCGAAGGCGTTGAAAATTTCTAGAGTTACGTAAAGTAAGGGCCGCTTCATACTATTGATTCATGAAGCGAGGTAACGGTTTTCATATTTCTTTTATTTCAAGTGTTCGTTACGGATATAGGTCAGTTCTATTTGGTTAAAGATAGAAAAGAGCTTAGTGTGACATTTGTAAAGACTGATATTTGCTTTACACTAAAACACGCCGTCGATAGCAATATAGAAGGATTTATCTCCAGATTCCGCTTTCTAACTCATTTGTAAAAATAAGTTAACTGTCAGTCTAATTTGAAAAACTTGCGTTTGCTGTATAAGATCCATCTATATCAAGTTATGAATCACTAAGGCGAAACAGAAACCAAACATTGATTGATGTACATCAATCAATCTAGCAAATTGTAGCCTAGAACGCAAAGCGATAACGACAGGCGTCACGAATGTGCATAAACGCAAGACAACACTACACAAATAAAACATAACTGCAACAGACGGCAAGTTGACAATTAATCCTACTATTTATGTTTTCGGATTTAAAAAAAATAATTGTTAATGTAACGCTGTTTTCTTAATCCATGTATTTAAACGAGTCGTTGCTAAAGCCTTTTGCCTCACGATATGACTTTCGACTAACTTGACTCTTATTTTTATAATTAGACCTATTGACTCAATATTTATAAGTTATCCTGAATAAAAATCAAAAATCTTTACAAAATTTTGCGACGTAATTTTTATAATAGGATTGTTTTTGTCCTTGTTATAAAGCAGCTATCCTCCGATGTCACAGCTTTACATCTGATTGTGAGCGTAGTTTTGCGCAACACTACTATTAAAATTGAAAACAGCTGCATTTTTACTTGCAATATATTCGAAGTGATGAAGGCGGGGCGAAATATTTTCCTTTCCGGCGTAATTTCTCCGACTGCAAACGAGTCGTGAATTTCCATTGCAAAATATTTTCTGTAAGCGGATTTAAATTTATGACATCGGTTTTTTTTTTATAGGATCGTTTTTGAAATCAATTGACTTTTCTGCTTTTAATAATCTGTAGGAGTCCTTACATGAATCGTGTCACTAAAGTAATTATATTTCGTTTAATGTATTCCTCCCTTCCCGTCCTTTGTCGTTATCTACTCGTAGCGTACGTCATAATATATTGTTACGTTGGAGTTGTCGTGAAAGCGCTTTTCAAGCCCCGGCTTTATGAAAGTCCGAAATACACAGAATTTATAGCCCACCGGCGACTCGGCAAAGTACTGGATATTAGGTAACCTAAGTCATAACATCTTACGTACGGCGAAATTGTATAAAATATGCATATATAAACGATATTACATTTTCCTTTTTAGTTATTTACGTTTTCATTTCCAAGTTTTATTGCGATTTTATATCGCAGTCAAAGTTTATAATAATCTCATGAAAGTTTTCAAAACAACCTTGGGCTACTTAGCTAAAACTTAACGTTACAAGGACAACAGGACAAGGACAACAGCTTAAAATTGTTTGGACTTAGTATTTAACTGAGCGCTAGAACCTATTAGAGATCAATGCAGTAATCTTAAAGTCAAATGAGCCAAACAATTATAAGGCCGTATAAATCTATAATGCAGAGGCTTATCAATTATGAACAGTTAAATTCGAATGAGATATTAATTCAATGGATCCCCTAATATAACTGTAGTGTTTATGGACAGTTAAAATAATGTAATATCAATTGAGTCGTTCAGAAACGGTGTTATCTTTATTAGATAAAGGGTTCTCTTCATTTGAAAAAGATAAATGAGAACAATTTGATGTTGACTTCGAAAATTTGGTAGAGTTATGGCAATTAATTTCATCCATTATTTGCTATTTTATAAAAAAAATACTCTCTGACTTTTGACGGTTTGTGGATTCTTTTTTGTTTCCAAATAAAATTCAAACAACATTTCTCATATAATATTTGCTTAAAATTCACGTTTAACCGAAAATAAAATTAAACAAGATGCTTTAAAAGCACAAGTCGTATTACTTGAAAGACCTAATTAACTGTGTCCATTTGAAGTCGTATCAAAAATTAAAATAAGTATTTATTTCACTTAAACGAAGTACTTTAATAGCTTTGTCTTCAATGAATGCTCGACGAGTCATTATTTTCAGAATGACATCAGAGAAACCCTTGTCAGGTCGACATCCGCTTCTGATAATGTTTCGGCAGTTATATTATTATCTAAAGGCTTATTGTTTTATTTTTAAAACATCGGAGCCCGGTCTTTAAGTATTTTCTCAAACACACCGCGGGAAGTTCTCGATGCACTTACACAACAATCTTCTTATAGAATTAGCTTTAAAGCTTTAAAAGGAGCCTGCAAGTGCATTATAGAAAGAATACTTGGACTTAACCTTAAGAGTTATTCTATTTTGAAATATTTATTTACTTTTAAGTTGTTTAAAAAATATACTTCATTTTCATTCGATGAATATAATTGTAGGTATACTGACAAATATTTAAAATTGTTTCATATTGCAATTCACATGTATTCGGGTATTCATTCAACACACAAGCTTCAGGTTCGGTGGTTACATATCAACCCCCAAATAGAAATAGAAATGACTTTCTATTCAACAGTAGCTAAATATTTACGAATGACCTTAATCCCATTTCGTCCGTTACTACTTCCAAATTCACCGACAATACCGTTGGAGTATTTTGATTCTTGCCGTGACGTGATACCGGCTAAATTTGGTTACCCTGAAACCGTTTATCGGCCAGTAGCTGCATGTGTCATAAGTCATAAAATACGTGAATAATCCTATGGTCGTAGCGCAATGCGGCTTGATTTCTAATTTCGTGACCCATGACATCATGGCTATTCAAGCAGACTGCTGGACGCATATGAAATAATATTTGAGTCATCCCTCGTATCAATTCAATAAACGTTCTCTAGGTCAAGAATTCAAATAAAAACTTGTTAATGTATTCGAGTCTTCTAAATAGAAGATTTAGCATAACACTTAAGCTTTGTCTTTTGTGTGCAGATGTCTTAATTATCCTAAACCTAGTTTGCTGCTTGGAATTAGCTGTTACCATTTAAGTTATCGCAATGTTGCATACATTATCTACTTGTAATAAGTGAATGGTAGTAATATGTAGATTTCTTTGAGTAATTGCACTTCTTAACAATTAGCACCTTCAGTGTGAACGAAACTTAAGACTAAAATTGTACGTTTTTGACTAAAGACCGATAAATTATTAATTCTGTAGCTGATTATGTATAATAAAATAACTAACAATATTGCGCGATGTTCGTAGTA